>JACCIZ010000328.1:0-85614 GCA_025506415.1 Flaveria robusta
AAGAGCGATTTAATTCGTGCAAAAAGCTTTAAAAACTGAAAATCACAAAAATTCCATCAAGATGTAGATAAACTTTAAACTTTCTAGGGAAACTTACACCTCGTGTTTAATTAAGAAGCAGCGTATTAATAAAAAAAATATCATATCACTTATCAAGTTCTAGATTCATTACACTTGCATATAAAACAAACACTACCAACTAACTAAAGCATAATAATATTTCATTTGACATCCTTTGGATGCCAATTTTCTTACTGGAAGTACATACCTATTCAAGATTATGTGTATTTGGAATATTTTTTTCTCTGCTTATATTTCATTTGAGCTTACAATGTCATTATCTGAAAACATATGGCTCACATGTCGGATAGGAAAGTAACGTATGATTTTTTCACTGGTGTCATGATATCCTACATTGTTCACACACCCAAACTCGATTAAGCATGTTACATGCATTCTAGGTTCTTCTGAGTGGATTTGACTCATAACAAGACTATAAGTATGATAGAAGAAAAAGGGACTAATGTATTTTGTATCAAATGAATCTCCTGTTTACTTATTATTTGAAGGTTAAAAATAGTTGATATTATGTTAAACATAATCATCTTTTTATGCTTTTATGGTACTTAAAAAACCTATTATCTAAATTGTAACCGACATAATCGAACAAACAAAAAACTGGCAGTCGAGCTAAGTTTATTCATAAAAAACCAGTTTTACAATTTGGCTTCTGGCATATGTTGTTTGGAAACCTACTTAAACAAATCGATCCACTTTGACCTAACCGACACGTCAAAGAGAATGCGGAAAGGAGAATCACTTTCTAACGATCCATTTAAATTTAAAAAGTTCAATCGACTAGTACGGATAACATACGACAAAAACGGCTCCTCTCATTAATAGTTTCTTTTTAGGGTTCTTTTAGACTTTCAATTTCTTTCAACGTATTAACTACATAGTTTCGAATTCTCTCTTCGTCCTGGCTCTTTACAGCTTGATTGAAAATGTATGTATTGGTAGAAACTGACTTAACTAAAGCGTTCAATTGCCTTCCTATAACTGATAGTTTATTGTCGGGTCGGGTGATAAAACAGACCCAATATGACATATACACACAATGGCACAACCCTTGATATAGCAAACCATATAATACTTTTAGTAAAAAAAATAAGACTCAAATAATAATAATAAAAAAAAAGTAAACAAATCAGGGCCGCATGCAAAACCATCATCATCATGATGTCTTCTATTCTCTCTCATTCTCCGGCTTTAGAAACCAACTTCTCTCATTCTTCACATATTTACATCACATGCCATCCATATCACATACTCTATACCTTCTCAATATGCAAATGGCAAGTTTGTAATTGACCGCAACTATAGGGCTCTACAATGCCTAAAATAAGATAATAAATATTCACAATATATATGTTCTAGAAATTAAGAGGTTATGTTTTTCATGTGCCTCTTACTATCTATATTAAATCACACCGATAATTTGGTTTTACTGACCCTGATTAAAACGAGAGTTAAGTCAAGTATCTGAACATGGTCAAGCCTAAGATGTGTCACTGTGCTTCACAGTGAGCCCAAACTTTTATGCGAGCCAAATTTTCCTCCTTTTTTTTTTTTTTTTTTTGGCAATTTAGGCATTTTTTTTTTTATAGTTTGTATCAAGTATCGATTACATACTTAATAAACTTATAACCCATTATTAGTTATATGTTTTAGAAAGACCTGATAAATTAATTAACATTTTAAATCCTACTAACATGTTCTAGCGAGGGCTCGGTTAACCTAACTAAACAAGTTAAGTTTAAAAAATTTGAAATCCTATTTTATTTGGTATTTTTTTAATTGTAAATACCCTTTCACTTATAAAAAACATTGTACGTTTACAATAAAGTGACTAATAATGAACAACAATTTATTGCGCAACCTTTTCTTGTGTAGCAAACTCAATTTTACCAAAAATAAAACTTTAAGACTTAAAAATCCGAATATAATCACTCAAATAACTCAAAAACATACACTATGTCGATTTATACCTAACTATTTAGCACTTTGGTTTTTGCATTCGAGTCATAACAATTTCTAATATAAGAGACCCAGTTACAATGTCGAAATTAGAGATGGCAATCAAACCCGAACCCGACGGGAATACCTGAAAACCGAGACATTTGGGACGGGTATGAGATCGGGTAAGCGGGTATGGGATTGATTTTTATTTTTTCGTGGGTATGGGACGGGTATGAGATTGCATTGTATACTCGTTTACCCGACCCGATTACCCGATTAAGCATACCCGTTTACCCATTATATACACGGAGTTATTTTATTTATTAATTTATTATATTTAATATTATACTATATATAATTATATCTTTTTATATTTTTACTTAGTATTTTTTATTTATTAATTATATGTTAATATAAGTTATAAAACATCATATCATTTAATCATAATATCTTACAAATTTATAATACAAATATAAAAATTTGATAGAAGTAATAGTGGAGCATAAACAAAAAGTATTAAAAATTAACAAAAAATATTATTTAATATGTATATTCAAGTATAGTTTTGTATGATGTATAGATACCCGATGGGTATACCCAACGGGCTAATTTTATAACATTAACGGGTATACCCAATACCCTACGGGTAAATACCCGATTCATACCCGACGGTTTTGGGCCGGACATAAGACACAATTTTCTAATCTGGTTGGGATTACTAATACCCGTCCCAAACCCACCCATTACCATCCCTAGTCGAAATTCACGGACGCGATGCCTTGCACGCATATAATTCAATATTTGATGGTGTAAAGGTTTTGAAATTGATGAAACCCAAATGCGGTAATTCGGTAAACAACAAATCCAAACAGTCTACTCGCTTTTAACACACCCCCTTTACTCTTTTTAGAACTAGCGTCTTTCTTAAATTCATAATCCAACGCCATACCCCCATCATATCTTGCTGTAAAAATCAAATCTTCATGCGCTAGCAGGATAAAGATTCAGCAAATCAACATGTTTCAGAGGTTAGGGACGATTGGAGCCACCTAAATTGCCATCAGATTGCTGTGCTCTTAGTGTTTCTATTTGGGTTTGTAATCATCATTCACAGCATCAAAAGCTCACTAAAGGGTGTGATTCAGAAGCAAAAAGCACAAAGTTTGGTGAATATTTGTCCTTGATCCTGTAAGAATTCAACCAAAAGGGTTTTAACTTGTTGATTTTAGCATTATTTCAAGGGGGACTGTGTTGAAATTAGTTGTTTTTTTGTTTGTTTGTTTATTTAAAGAGGTTTATCATTTATCATTTATGGATAATGGGAAGTATGTTCGCTACACACCAGAGCAGATTGAAGCACTTGAAAGACTCTACCATGAATGCCCAAACCGAGCTCTGTTCGTCGTCAGCAGCTTATTCGTGAATGCCCAATTCTATCCAACATTGAGCCCAAACAGATCAAAGTTTGGTTTCAAAATCGAAGGTATGCATTAAAAGTTTATAAAATCATAGGGTTCTTGTTTCTTGAAGTGATTATAATGCGATAATCTGTGATATGTGTTGTGGGTTTTAAGTTTTGATTATGGTTCATTGTTAGTTCTTGATTTTGGTTCTTTTGATCGTTGCGTGATCGGAATGACCGAAAAAGATTATATTCTTGTGTTTTTTGTGGGATGTTTGTTGTGATATGTGACACGTTTTGTGGATTTTGATTGTAGTTGCTTGTGATAATCTGTGATATGCTTTGTGGGTTTTGATTCTGGTTCATTGTTAGCTCGTAGTTTTGGTTCTTTTGATCATTGCGTGATCGAAATGACAGAAAAATATTGTCTTTTTGTGTTTTTGTGGAATGTTTGTTGTGATATGTGACATGTTTTGTGGGTTTTTATTGTGGTTGCTTGATAGAATGAAACTATTGAAGGCACACAATAGTATAAACAAAGTTGTGTTACTTTTGTTTCTTGAAGTGATTATAATGTGATCATTTGTGATATGTGTTGTGGGAATTCTTTTTGGTTACTTTCTATAGTTCAATCTTTGGTTGTTTATATTGTTTTATGATCGAAACCATTGAAGAAGATTGTCTGGTTCCTTGATAGTTCGATATGTGTTCCTTATATATTTAGTCCTGCAATAAAAAAATTAAAAGCATTTTTTTTTTGTGTGTAAAATGTTCTGATATTCTATTGTAGCTACTTGCTCATCCAATCTATAAAGATTAAATGCATTTTTGTGTGTGGTTCAAAATGTTCAGATTGTTTTTGTGTGACATGTTTGTTGTGATCTATTAAGGGTGTGTTGAGTTGTCACTATAATTCCTTATTTTATTCAACTTCTGTTTCTTTTATATTTCAATAATAAAAAAGATTAAGAAAGATTAAAAATATTGGTTTTCTTTTGTGATATGTTTGTTGTAGTCTAGATAAAGTGTTGTGACTTGTGAGTTTTCATTTTTAGACTTTTAGTCTCTTGTTAGTTCAATATTTTGTTCTTTTGTTGGTTCTGTAATTACCAAGATTAAAAAGTTGCCTTTTTTAGTATGGTATGTTTGTTATGATCTGTAACTGGTGACGTGTGTTTCCTTTTCGGTGTCTTTTCTATTTTTAGATGCAGGGAAAAACAAAGAAAAGAAACTTCACGTCTTCAAACTGTGAATCGAAAGCTGGCTGCTATGAACAAGCTTTTAATGGAAGAAAATGATAGATTGCAGAAACAAGTGTCACACCTTGTGGGTGAAAAGGGCTACTTTCGGAAACATACTCCAAATGTCAGTTTTTTTTTTAATTGTGGTCTAGAGGTGTTTGGATGTGTATCTTGAAAAATAGCCCGGCAAATTATCACTCAAATAATCAGTATTGGTAGGGGTTGCAATTTGTGTCGGGTTCGGGTTGGCGGGCTGTAAACAGGTTGTTCTTCTGATTCACAACATTTTTATTCTAATGCTAGACAGGTTGATGGGCCAATGCATTCATCCATAATTTATCCTGAACACAACCTGTTTATTAAACATGTGAAGCGCGTTAAGTTTTATGTTGTGTTCATGTGGGTGATTGTCACCATGAGTTTTAAATAATTAGTTTGCTACTAGATGTAACAAACCTGATTACGGTATTTTAAAGTAAATTACTTATTACACTTATTTTATCCATTACCTACTTAGATAACTGAAATTTGCCATATACTCAAAACCATCAAAAGTGATTTTTACGGCTTCAAGCAATAAAAGCACGTCCCAAAACTACGTTTATTACATCTGATTAACTGAGTTTGATTATTCTTGATTACACAATCACTTTCAAAATGCACATTTAAACTGAACAACCAATTTATAGTTAGAATCGGAGAAACATTTATGAAGATGAAGAAAACTAATTCTATACCTATCTTTCTGTGTGATTAATTAATTATTCAATTCTAATTCTTTAGATGGCAATATCGTAAACACAAAAATCCAATTATCCAAACACCTCTTTGTGTAATCTTATTTGTGTTTTTGAGAGTGATATTTGGGGCTTTTATATTGCAGACTGCAGTTGCTACTAAAGACACTAGTTGTGAGTCGGTTGTGACAAATGGTCAACACCGATTAACACTTCAGCACCCACAACGGGATGCTAGTCCTGCAGGGTTCGTCGAATATTAATTCATGCTCTAGTTATTGTTATCAACAGATTGTTGATTTTATTATTTTTCTAAATTTTCTGCAGACTTTTGTCCATTGCAGAAGAAACTTTAACAGAGTTTCTATCCAAGGCAACTGGAACTGCTATTGAGTGGGTCCAAATGCCGGGGATGAAGGTGATCCTACCACATTATTTGCTTAATTATGCATCCTTTTAATTAATTAATTAGTTTGTAATTAGAGGTGGCAAGATGGGTGGCCTGTGTAACGGGTATGGGTCAATTGAGCTACTAATCCCCCACGTGAGGAACAAAGAGATATACTGGTTAGTATGATAGGTGTGTGTTCATGTGATGCTAGAAGAAAGCACACTAGATATGTTATAGGAAAAGATAGGAATATCAAAATCATTCCAAAAGTAAGCGTCTTATCCTAAGTTAAGGTTGACTAACTGACACTCATTTAACTTGAAAAGAAAAATTTTGGAGTAGGCACATTTGGTATAATGCGTAATGCATATTCCTGGCCTATATTTTGATTTGAACAATAATTGTGTCGCTTTATGTGCAATAAGTTGCCAACTAGTTTTGATTTTCCTCATGATCATACTTTTAACTATATTAATGCAAATGATGATGAAATGAAAGTGATGTACAATGTGTGTGTGCCCATTGTCCTTCGATGATATGACTTTTTATGGTTTTCGTTGATACCGGAAGACTTGTGTTAATTTTTTAAGGACTTTATAAGATTTTTGCTTTGCACTCATGTAATTTTGACTTTTTTGCTGGTTATGTTACAGCCTGGTCCGGATTCCATTGGAATCGTTTCTATTTCTCATGGTTGCAAAGGTGTGGCGGCACGGGCATGTGGTTTGGTTGCTCTCGAGTCTACAAGGGTTAGTAATACCATCTCTGAGTTTGTTATTTATGGTATAAAGTCAAAATTGTGGCAATCTTGACTTTGACTTCCGTGTCTCAGGTTGCTGAAATCCTCAAGGATCGCCCCTCGTGGTTTCGTGATTGCCGAGCTGTTAATGTTCTCAGCGTGCTGCCTACCGGCACTGGTGGAACCATTGAGATCCTGTACATGCAGGTCGTAACTTTTCTTAGTGGTTTTAGTTTTGACCCATTTACTTATGAATTGTTGTTATCTAAAACGGTGAAATTAATAATTTAGCTAAAAGGGCGCCGTGTCTCATGGGTCGAACGGGCAAAACGAGTTGAATGCCACTCAATGCTTGTTTTTAATGCATACATTGAGATCCTAAATCGTTTTGTTGACACATTCCGCATATTGTTGTAATACTATTGTTTTTAACTTGCCAATATTTGTACCATTTATTGAATGACCACTTTTGCCTTCACATGATCTCATTTACAATATACAATTGATTTTATAGCTTTATGCTCCTACAACTTTGGCTACGGCTCGTGACTTTTTGTTATTACGCTATACTTCCGTTACTGAAGATGGTAGTTTAGTGGTACGTTTTTCGATTTCTTATTTTGATTTTCTTTTCCATAAATATATTGTAAGCATTTATTTTCATGTTATGCGGTTAGGTTTGTGAAAGATCGCTGTCAAACATCCAAAATGGTCCGAGCATGCCATCGGTTGCAAATTTTGTGCGAGCTGAAATGCTGCCTAGTGGGTACCTGATTAGACCTTGTGAAGGTGGTGGTTCAATTATTCATATTGTGGATCATATGGATTTAGAGGTAAATTGTGTTATTATATTTGTTATGGGCCAATTTGGGCTATATCTTATTTTATAATAGGTTAAGTGGGTAAAGCTATAAGATAGCTGAAAAAGAAAACAAGTCAAATGGGTCGAACAATAACATGAGCTAAAGTATATTCAAGTGCTTATGATGACATAGTTCTGGATCATTTTTTTGTGATAATATTTAATATGTTATTACGTATGAAATAAGAGAATAGACAAAAATGTGTCAACGGGTCAATTCAAACCCGAATCGTTTTGACTCGTTTAGCCTCCTAAACTATTTACTAGACGTGATGATTTCAGTTCATTTATTTAGAAATGGGTTTAATTCGGGTTACGTTTTATCTCAAACTTTCAAATAGGTCATATAAAAAGAATTTAGCTAAAAAGAAAACGGATTCAATGGGTCAATCATGTTGAAAATCGCTTAAATGTATCCCACAAGTCTGCAACCTTCTAATTCTGTTTTATGTTTAAATTATTAATCTTATAATATTTGTTTTGCAAACATAGCAGTATAATACTTTACATTTTTTAAAAAAAATAAATGGAAAAAAAGTGTTTGCATGTCAACCGAAACCAATCGAAGCTTGAGTACCGTATTTGACTTGTGCACGTTTTGACCAGTTATCCCTTTTGTCATATCTACTATTTCCATAAAGTTTCTGTACTCTTTCTCTTAATTTGTTTTTATATGTAGGCGTGTAGTGTGCCAGAAGTCTTGCGCCCGTTGTATGAATCATCAACAATGCTTGCTCAACAAATGACAATGACGGTAATCAGTACATTTAACATTTTCCATAATGCTCAATATACAATTGTATAATTAATTATTAACTAAGATCTGGTACATTAATAGGCGTTACGCCAGCTGAGGCAATTGCTCTTGAAGTTTCACAATCGGGCGCCCCTAATAACTGGGGCCGAAGGCCTGCAGCATTACGGGCACTTAGTCAGAGGTTAAGCAGGGGTTTCAATGAGGCTCTAAATGGATTTACTGATGAAGGATGGTCATTAATGGCTAATGATGGGGTTGATGATGTCACCATTCTCGTGAACGCGTCACCCGAAAAGCTTATGGGATTGAATCTACCTGTTGCTAACGGATACTCGTCAGTTACTAATGTTGTTTTGTGTGCAAAAGCATCAATGCTTTTACAGGTTGGACACTAGAAGTGATAATACGGGTTCGGGTTAAAACAAGTTATTTTTTGATAGGGGGTCGAAATGGGTTGACTTGACCCTGATTCAAATGAGTTTGGGTCAAAGTGAGTCACTTTTTGTATGTTTGAAACAGTCTTTTTGTCTAGGTAGCACAAGAGGTGACAAAATGGAGTAATGGATGAATTGTGTAACGAGTCAAAATGGGTTCGGGTTAAAATTGACAATTTTCTTCTTACAGGTCAAAACAGGCCGGTTGCGTCCACCTGAAATAATTTAGTCTAAACATGCAAACACTTTTTGTAAATTATAAGCGTGTCACATATGATTGCAAAACACTAATTTATTTCAATAACACCAAATTTTGAATTCATTACTCTAGTAAGTTATGCATTAAAAACGCTTCGGGCCACATTTGACTGTTTGACCCTTAGAGATAAAACATAAAATATAGCTCGAATCAACCTCAATATTGCCATTAGGCACTCCTATGTTTGTTTTGCCTCAACATTTCCTTGTAATTTTGCTTAATGCGACAAAATTTATATCTTCTTCCAGAATGTTCCTCCTGCACTCCTCCTTAGGTTTCTGAGGAACACCGTTCGGAATGGGCAGATTACAATATTGATGCTTATTCAGCTGCTGCTGTTAAACTTGGTCCCTATAGCTTACCAGGGGGGCAAGTTGGTAATTTTGGAGGTCAAGTGATTCTTCCCCTGGCCCACACGATCGAGCACGAAGAGGCATGTTTAAATCGCTGCTTATTTTCAGTTTTAGACTCATTGTTGTTTATGCAGTTATCGGTATATATCAGTATATATGTTATCCGTAATTTTGGGCTGACCTAATACCACTATTCGTCCGTCCTTTGAATTTTTTTGTTATAGTTAACATAATATAATAGTCGACATTGCTTGTTAAAAACTCAGTAAGTAGATTAACAGTTCTAATAAGCAATTACAAGCACTCTCTGAGTAACTAGACATTCTTTACGGTTTATAAGCATATAAAATACATTTGTGGACTCATAAGTTGACATATTAATGATTTGTGTTACTTTTGTCTGATTTTGAGTCTCGCTTGTGTTCTTTAGTTGTTGGAGGTTGTAAAGATGGAGGGTGTCGAGCATTGTCCCGCAGACGCATTAGTGTCGGGAGACATGTTTCTCCTGCAAGTACGCGTTCTCTAATTCTCGGCTTATTTTTATTTTACATTATGCAATGAAGTATGCGATCTAACGTCTGTTTTTGAAATTATAAAATTTTAATAGCTATGCAATGGAATGGATGAGAATGGTGTTGGCATGTGTGCTGAGCTGATATTTGCTCCGATTGATGCGTCTTTTGCTGATGATGCACCTCTTTTGCCTTCTGGTTTTCGTATCATTCCTCTTGACCCAATCAAGGTTAGGGTTCATGTCGCTTAAATGTAGCGACTAGGGTGTGTTGGCTACATCTGGTTGGGTAACGGGGCCAAAACGAGTAATTTATATGATTGCAAGAAGTATTATTATCATAATTCTCTATCAGAAAAATAAAAGCCATTTATTTATTTATATTTCAAATATGCAGGATGGTTCGAGCCCCACTCGCACCCTTGATCTTGCTTCTGCTCTTGACATTGGTGGGTCAAGGATGAAAACTTCAAGTAATCATAGTGTTGCTGGTGGCGCTGCAAGATCTGTGATGATGATTGCATTTGAATTTGTTTGCGAGAGCCACATGCAAGAAACCGCAGCTGCTTTAGCCCGCCAATATGTTCGATCTGTTATATCTTCAGTTCAAAAGGTGGCATCGGCTCTATCTTCTAACATGAACTCTAATGGTGCCCTTCAGGCCCCATTAGGCACCCCCGAAGCGCATATTTTAGCCCGATGGATTTCCTGCAGTTATAGGTATAAAGGTTAAACGGTTTTCAATGCTTTTTCCATTTCAACACAACAAATATAAAAGTGCAAATTGCTGACAAAAATTTACATGTTTCATATAAAAACATATAGAGGTTGTATGGTTGTTTAATAACCTCCAAAGTGAAGCAAGTCGGCTGGTTGGCAAGTTTGAGATCCACACGGTTTGGTTTCTGCGGTTTGACGGTTTAACAGTTCAGTCCAGTTTGAAACTTGAAACCAGCCGTGTAAACCAAACCAGCCGTTTAACCTTTATTGGTTGTATATATTTTTCATTTTTAGAATTTCTAGTTGTGTGTATGCATAGAATCATGAACCGTCTTTATCGTTAATACAAACTAATGATTTTGAAAAAGCTTATATTGGTTCTGGCAAAATCGAACCGTTGAAGCGCCAAACCGGTAAAAAGGGCCGACCCACCCACCTGGGCGGTTTACTTTGTCATTTCCTAAAACCGTAGTTAGTGGTTTGTCTCAGAATATTTGTCAAATATGGCCGAATTGGACCGTGAACACCCCTAAGAAGTTGCATGTCTGTTGTAGTGCGATTATGTCGGGTTTTCATTCTTTTTTAATATTTGTTAGTTTCTACTTGGGGGTGGATCTGCTTAAACCCGGAAGCGAAAGAAGTGAAAACATTCTAAAATCACTTTGGAGCCATTCAGATGCAATCATGTGTTGCTCTCTCAAGGTCAGTTTCCTAACAAATTATTCGGAATATTAATCCCGAGCCAATTATGCTCATAAGAATACTCGTGCAGGCATTGCCCGTGTTCACCTTTGCAAACCAAGCTGGGCTAGACATGCTAGAGACAACATTGGTTGCACTTCAAGATATAAGTTTGGAAAAAATTCTCGATGAACATGGGCGAAAAGGTCTTTTTACAGAATTTGCACAGATAATGCAACAGGTTTGCTAAACGCTTTCCCGAATTATTTATACTTTAGATGACTTGTGATTATTTTGCACGTTTGACTTGCTCCGTTGGCAATGAGATATAACCTAAATTGATGTGTTTATAGATGTGTAAATTAGTCGAGTCGAGTGTGAGCTCAAATTTATTAACTCAAGAGAACTTGAGCTTGACTCGTTTGAAGTCTTGGATAAAACTTGAGCTCGGATCGTTTATTATATATGTTTATCTACTGACTGTTTTATTTGCATGTTTATTATTTATATTCTACCAATATTTGTAAATATAGTTATATATAAATATAATATTTGTTTTTTATGTAATTTATTTTTTTCTATAGTAATACACCTTTGAGTGAAATTTTAACCCCTTTGGCTCGTTTCCAAACGATCCATTTATACGCTAATCTTTTAGCATTTTCCGGTGATAATTTGCGCTTTACAAAAATTCCTAGGTTATCAAAGATACGCTTTGTGGATTTCAACCCTTTTGAATTGTATGCCTAAATCAACCTCGGGTTAATAACAAGCTTGCATATTGTGACAGGGTTTCGCTTGTCTTCAAGGGGGCGTGTGTTCATCGAGCATGGGGAGACCGGTTTCTTATGAGAGGGCAGTGGCATGGAAAGTATTGAATGAAGAAGAAAATGCTCACTGTCTTAGCTTCATGTTCATTAATTGGTCGTTTGTCTAGAGCAAGTATTTTAATTAAAGACTATGATCACGCGATGTTTGGATGGATTACTAAGCGTCATTTGAAGGTAGCTACTGATATTTTGTTACTCATATCGTATGTAGAACACCGCACGCGTTTTTGTGTTCTTATGTCTAGTACCTATGCTATATGTTTTGGTTCCCAAGATTCACTTGTGTGGTTTCCAAACAATTGCAATATTGTTAGTTTGTGTTTTGTTCTGGCATTGCGCACTAGGATGTTGCTATTTTTGAAGATCCTCATAGTAAATCAATAATAATAAACGAGTAGAAAGACGTGTTCCATAAGGGTGTTCACTATCTGGTTTGACCGGCTTTGACAAAAATTTTAGGCTAAGTCGTTAAAGCCTGCCGATTTTTGCACTATGAATGGGTCTGAGTATTTGATCACTATAACTAACTAGAGTATCAAAAAAGCTAGAAAATTCAATTAAAATTTTTTTAACAGCTATTGTTAGTCTTCCTAACTACACAAAACTTAAATAATACTAACCCGCCTCCGACAGGTCTCAAGCCCTTGACCTAAGAAAGTTACGCCTCGTTAAACCCTATTAACTAGTGTACCTTGCTTGTATAATTATTAAAAGCTAATCATTAACACAAAATTATTATTTTTAAATATGTGATTATATCATATGAGTGGAACTAGAGAGGACAAGGTTTTGTTGACTCTCTATGCTGTAAAACTTTTTATTAGCAACTGTGTGTCAAGGATTCAGGTTGATGGTAGCAAGAAGACACTTAAAATCATGTCATGCGCTGTTTAATGTTCATTTACAAACATGGTAATCTCGTGTTCGAAGGAACGTTAACCCATGTATTACAAAAGTCATGTCCGGGTTGATATGTTAAATATGGTTTGTATAGAAAGGGAATATAAATATTTGTTCAGAAGCTGAAACCAAGTTGGCCAAAATCAATCGATATATAAGAAGAAACAAGGAAAAAAACGAAAGCCCACCGTGGGGCTCGAACCCACGACCACAAGGTTAAGAGCCTTGCGCTCTACCAACTGAGCTAGACGGGCATTTGTGTTATATTTTTATGTTTCATATTTAAGAGGAAAGTTATAGGTAATTAAGATTCTAGGTTGTTGCAATATGAATGAGCAAAAGGATATATCATTAGTAAATTATAAAATATTTTAGCTATATCTCATTAATGAAAAATGTGCATCATCGATGGTGCGTGATCGACTCAAATGGACGTGAACATAACTTGTTCGTGTTTATTTTTTTATTTTAACCAAATAGACAAATGAACACATTCAAATGAATGGCGTTTTTTGTTTGTATTCGTTGGTAAAGAAAATGTGTGTCTCGTGTTTGTTTATGTTCATTTATATGTGTTCTAAACGAACACACATGGATAAAACATTAGCTTGTATAATGAACAAATAAAAACGAACAAATAAAAACGAATGAACATAAAAGTTTGTTAGATTAAGAAAAATAAACTAAATTAGCTGACACTCGATTATCTGTTATGTGAATAATTAGTATACATTGATTATTTATAAACTAACAAAGAAAAAGTAAAAGGAGTATTTTGATGAGAAATTGAGATTTTTCTTTCAAAAAAATGGGAGTAAAAAATTCTGATGTAAAATTTAAATGTAATCAAAAAGCTGGATTTATATTTTTGATAATCAGTTCCAATAACAATATATATTCAAATTTTGATTATTCTATAAGTTCTGATTATTTCTCATGTTAATGCTTGGAAAACTATATGTAACATCCTTGTGACTCAAATTTTATATATTCAAATCACTGAATTTGTTTGAAATATGTATATTTATGAGTTTTTTTTTAAACAACTTGTTATCTCTAAAACACAAACAACATTTATATGTAAAAATATGGACGTTGAAATTTTGATTTAAAACGGTAAGCAACAATTTAAGCCAGCAAAAAAATGAGATCCACATTAAAAAAATGAAAATGTAGCCTACACATGGGTGATGATTATTCTAGTAACCAACATTTATCATTGATTTCACAATTTTGTATCATAATTCGTAAAAGAAATGACAATATCAAACCAAAGAGGGTTGATTCGTTGAGAAAACACAAACCACCCTAGTCATATGACAGAGATCAAGCACAAAAGTTCACCCTCAGATCTTAAGATTAAGTAAACCAATGTTTGGTTTAAGTGGAAAGATAAGAGAAAATATTGTAAAGTAAGATTAAAATCAAAAGAAACAAGAATTGGTGACCAAATGAAATGGTTTTGTCCTTTAGGCCTTTGGATGTGGGTGTGGGAGGAGGGGGGCTATATAGAAAAGCCATTGATATACAATTTTCTATTTTTCCTTTGAAGATTGGTCTCCCTATAACATGTTTGTACTTTCCTTCACTCCATGTCTGCATATTTCACACCACAACAATGGTTAAATGACTTAAATCATTAAATCTTATTTTGAAAGTTGGTATATTGTAACTCGTACATATTACTTGTTCAACAGGTCATTCCAGTCTTAAAATTTGGTCATACAACAAAGAATGAGGCAAGAATTGCAGGCTTTTCATTCATTTTTCTAGTTCACTCAAAAGTTTAAAATTTTAAAGTAAACTTAATATGTTCAAAACGAATATTTTTTTTATGTATAATTAAAATAGATGGGTCAAACACAACAAAACCATCAAAAGAACTATAGTTTACAATTCGGTCCATAACTTTTATCAAAACCTATTGATCCAGATCGTAAACAATCCTGCAACTTAATGTTGGTTTTATATATTCATTATTTGCATTCCATCTTATCTTCGCATTCAACGAAACTCTAACATTTTTCATGTTGTTGAGTTAAAATCGTCACTTCTAGATATGTTTTAGTCACAATCCAAAGGTGCCTAAAGGAATGTTGTTTAGTGAATAATTAAGTTAATGTAATTTACTTCAATATTTCTATTTTTATAACATGATTTGTAAAAGTATTTTATGTAACATACTTTTAGTGTTGTTAACAAGTAGATACATGGGCGGACCTAGTATATAGGGTGCGGGTTCATAAATGTAATATATGTTTCTGTTATTTTATATTTCTAAATGTTTATTGAACGGTTGTAATATCTTTTTGTGGTTATGATTACCTCAAAACCTCATTTTAGCTCTGGCTGCAACACTAAGTTATCGATATTTTATGGTTTTCCTAACCTACCTAAAACCTAATAAATTTGTAATAAGCCCGTAAAGTTTTGTGAAAATACCTGCAACTGATCGCCGATGGTGACGATCAATGCGTTGTGATCAGGTGAAAACGATACCCAACCTTTCTTTGAGTAAACATGAAACTCTGAAGATCCGTCACACACATGAAAGCAAAGTGTGTGAGGGTGTTCAGATCCTCTAATCAGCATTCGAATCACATCGTATCGCAATGAATCCATATACTGATCATCATCTGATACTGTATCTGAGCAATGTTTGTAGATGTAACATATGGATCCAGCAGTTTCTTTCTCCCTAATTTCATCATCATCTGATCTTTGTTTTGGAGTAGAATGATTGAGAAACAATTTGAGTAGAATTTTAGATATGTTTTCGATCTCAGACGTGAGATTTTCCATCTTTTCACTACAAAAGTTTGGTCAAATCATCAAATTAAAATCTGTTGTATGATCTAATGCTCCAACAAGATCAGAAAGAACAATAATGGTTAATCAGATCATCAGATCCATATTGAACAGGTTTCCTGTGTTGTTCACTGTATCACTAATAGATTTCAATGACAGAAGAATATTAATGGAAATAGATGATCAAATTACCTGAAATTTGAATACTGATCAGGCCAGATTTCATTCATCTCTGATTTCAACGAATCGTCTCTGCACCAAACGAACTCTTCGCTTGAATCCTTCTCATCTCCATGAAACTCCAGAAAACCGTACAATCTATCGGCAGATCTAGAAACACCGGCCTTCTGCTCCGGCGACAACTTGAACACTCCGGCGCCGGATCTGACAACCGAAGACAAAAGTTCACCGGAAATTCCATGGTTCACGAGCTCAAAACAACCGATCTGTGCGATCACTTCAGTTATCGAACTTATTTCCGAACAATCGAGAGCGTTCATGTTCAACACATCAAAATCGAGCTTCGGAAGGTTCTGGATCTTCAAGTTTTGGCGCGGAAACACACGATCTGGCAGCACGAGATCCGGCACACGGAGTGAGCGGTGGAGAAACTCCGTGAGGATTTCATCGTTCGCGACGGAGGATCGACGGCCAGAGGCCACCGGTGAAGGCGGTGGCGCACGGAAGTCTAGCGGTATCTGTTGATTTGATTGAGGCGAATTAGCCATGAATATGATCGGACGTGTTTGCAGATCACTCCGACACCGGATCGTCGCTCTAATCGATTGATTAACAGTTGTTAATGGTGTTTTTCAGATCACACAGGCACCGGATCGTTGCTCCGATCGACCGATTAACAGTTGTTAATGGAGTTTCTCAGATCACACAAGCGCCGGATCGTTGCTTCGATTGATTGATTAACGGTTGTTAATGGTGTTTTTCATATCAAAATTAGATGAATTTGAAGAATAACTTTATAGGAAGATGATGGAGTTGAGTACGAAGCAGTAATGATGAGATTGTCTGGAAGTAATCGAACATAGAGTCCCAGTAAACACTTTTTCTGCTTGCTTTTTTGAAGCTTTGATGGTGGTTTCAAAAGGCGGGAATCCTGAACCCGGTTTTTGGTAACATTACGTCATCCGGTTCAGTTGGCTTAGTTGTGTGTGTTTATAGTTGAATGTAAATAGGCTGGGCTTTATAGCCCATTTTTAGGGTTGGTTACTTCCTTGCTTGGTTTACTTTTGTAGTTTTATGTTCGGGTTTTAGCACTAACTCGAAAGAGTAGCCCACCAATATATTCTAAACTCTAAAGAGAGAGAGAGAAAATTTTGAAAGAAAAAAAAACAAGAAAACATTTATATTTTTTACAATTAAATTATTTGAATAGAACATATGAATTTGGGTTTTTATTTTGTTAATTTTTTTATATTTAAGTAAGCTTAACATAGTGCAACTTGGTTATAACGTAGTAAATATTTTTTCTTCGCCTATTACCTCATGCTTTAAGGAAAATTATAACTTTTATCTACTAAATAGTAACTAATACTCGTTTAGGTCACTTAAAGTATTCAAAAATAATATTTTGTATAAAAATATTAAAAACAATAAAATATATACTAAGAGTTGAGTGACTTTATTAGAATAAAGAAAAATACTGATTTATTTTAATAAAACAGTCATCGAATTTAGTCACTGGTATTTTTTTCCTTTACTAATTAGGAGTGTTTACATGACCTTTAAGTAGAGAAATATGAGAAACGTGAAGGAGTATTTTTAAAGTTTCGTATGTTTAAAGCAATAAGAACAAAATTGAAAATCATGAAACTGGTTTACGACAACACAGTGTCACCATGTTTAGTCGGATTAGGCCGTGTCTTGCTTAGTATTCGGTTAAATAAGAACGGGTTGGGTTCTATGGCATACAAAATTAGAAAAAATTAGGAATCAAGAACTTGATTTACTAAGGCTTTAATACTTTACTGAAAATAGAAGTCCACCAACCAATAAATGTGTAAAACATGATTCAACAAACATTAATTGAGATGTTTGCATAATCACTTTTAAGTAAAGTGCTAAAAGAATTGTATAACCTCACACGTCTAAAGAAATATATACAAAATTGAGAATCAAGAAACCTCTTAGTATTTGCCATTTGGTTAAAGATGAAAATGGCTGGTTTCTATAGCCCATTAGTCAAAATAGTAGCCGTAGGCCTGTAGATGTAAGACTTGGTCCAAGTTTAAAATTACGGTGTTTTTATTTATCGGAGCATATTACGAAATCGATTTTAAGAGGAGAACCTTATAAACTTGGTTTTGCAATTTTGCCTATCTAAAGCAGGAGGCAAAAAGGCTTTCGCGGTTCGCTTCTAGAAAATTGCTTTTGTGTTAAACAATTTTTGGTCATCAGTTCGAGATTGATAGAGACAAAATGATATACGAGCTTTACTTCGGAAACATGCCAGCCTAGAGCCTCAATGTTCTATCGGCGAGTAATGATGAATGATCAGGTGAACCATTGACCCATAAGTGATCTTAAAAACCATGTAGAGGATGCATGTAAACTTTTAGTAGCAATGCTATTATAATAGATAATATAAGTCAATAATATATATTTCATGTAAGTATTATTAAAGCTTGTATTGACAAATAGTAAGGTCGGGGGGGTTTAATGACAAAATCATTTGAAGTTTGGGTGATAAAGTTCTCACTGAGGTTAAAGATTTGAGCCTCGGACTGTATCTGTATTTGTAGAAGCTTTAATTTTTGTGCTTATCTGGTCTTTCACAACGAGCTCTACCTATATAGTAACGGTATTTAATTATGAAGGTTGGCTGGGTAGCTGACCCTGTTAGTCCGTTCTTGCAAGAACTCTCATAGATCTTTTTTCCTTTTGGAAGATACAGGAGCGAAACAATCAACCTATTGATGTGAATTAGTTGTGACGTAAGATAAGAAGTAGTTTATGTAGGTGTGTGAATTGTCCTTAGAAAGTGAAAGGAAATTTAAGAGTTTAATTGATCAAATTAATAATATAGATTAGTATTGACCGATAAACTAAAGTTTGAATTATAAAAATCTAATTTGCCATATATATATATCACATGACATAATAAAATAAGAAGAACAGTTAAGTTCTTAGGTTTAACATGGTGTTTCTAAAATAGATTCACGTTTCCACTCAAAAAATGTTTCCAGATCTAATGATACAACAATCAAATCAGTAGTTATATTGTCGAAGATGAGCTTTTAAGCATCGACTAAAAACACATATACAGTATATGTTAAAAATGCTTGTGTTTATGTGCTTCTTGGGATCTCGGACTATGATATACAACTTGACTTTATACGCATATCAAAAGAAAAACAACAAAATTATTTCTTTGTAATAAAATAAAGAGTTAAATTTGATTTTTGCATCATGAACTTTGACTTTAATAACCATATTTTTTTTAAAAAATAAAAAACATCAATTTAACTTTAAAAGTTTCATTGGTTAAAAAAAAATTATTAGTTAATTTAATTTTGGTCCGAAAATATAAAACTTTTGAACTAAATTGAAACAAATATTAAAATTTTTGATTGAATTGATGTTTTTTAAACTTTTAGAGGAAAATGATTGTTTTTGTAACTCAAATATCACTACGCAAAATAAAATGTAACTCTAAGATAAGTATACAAATTCCATTAAGTGCTTTAAGATGCAGTTTAAACGATTTGAAGGATATACACAAACTGATTATACTAATTTTCTCATTTACTACATACTTGTTACAATCTGAGCTATAAAAGCTTATATGATATATCTACTTGTTAGTAGAAAAGAGAAAAAGTGACTTAGCTAAATTTAGTAAATTTCCATGTTATAACCCAAGTCCACAAAAGTCGACTTTATTTTCTTAGACCGCCAACAGGTACACATAGTGTCAAAGGCAAACGAGTCTCCTAATGCGAGCTAATGGTACGTGTAGTGATCTTCACTTGTTGACGTGCTTATGATACATGTAAATGTCTTCATTTGTTGATACATTTTATCTTTTGGAGTTTTTTAGTCATGATTCATTGATTTGTGAGCTTTAACTTTGTGTTTCATTTGTTATGTCTTAAACTTTAGAAATAGTTTAATCGTGAAAAACAAGAAAAAGAAAATATACACACAAAAATATATTAAATTTATTGTTTATTACTTTATATCTTTAGATCACATAAATTACAGCACAAGAACGACATAAATTACTGGACAAAAGAACAACATATCATTACTACAAGTATAGTTAGAATTTAAAATTTATAATAATAATTTATAATCAGAGTATGAGAATGTTTAAATGGCATGAAATAGAAAATATAATGGGTATCGTATTAATCTAATCAAAGTATTAATACAAAAAATATATATAAATCATGTTGGAATATAAAAAACGAGACCACATATACTTGTACTCACACTAAATACGTAAATACAAATTGCTAGTACATAGCTTGCAAGTCACGCGCCTTCATGAAGTGATATGTGGGCACACACAACATTCATTACTCATTGCTCCCACACATAAGACGAACAAGATTTCAGGACCAACTTACGCTTTGTTTTAAGAAAAATATATATAGACAATGTATTCCCATAGTACTAAATGTAAACGTCATGATCCTAAACCAGCATCACGATTGTTTCATGCCTTTAATGCTGAAAAGGACATGCATTGGACCCAATCCCACATGTATTAGCTTTGAATATTTTAACGACCCATGACAAGTTTCAAGTTGGAAGAGATGAGCTCTAGGTCAAAACATTTTCAATCCCACACTTAAACAATTGAAATAGACACACTTAATTTCTACATAAATTACAACTATATCTGGTTGTTATGCATTGAGGAATGTAATTTATAAGTTTAGAAGAGGGAATTTAACATGTAGATTAGTATTACAAAACATTTGAAAACTAATTTTAAAACATGACCAAGTGATAACAGATTCTGTGTACGTTTGCGTTGATTCAACGTTGATTTATATAATTGCCAAATGGTTATTGTACTTGAATATTCAAAACTAAGGATACAAGAGTTAATATAGAATATTTACAAAATGGAAAGAAACTAATGCAAAGGCTAAACCTACGGATCTAGCTAAAATAAAGGTTGAATACAATCATGAATATTCATTCCAAATATAAACATGGCTAAAATTATTCAATGATATTATTATTCTTCAATATTCCTTATACGCCCCCGCAAGATGGTGGATCCGTCGGATACGCCGATCTTGGACCGATTGCGAAGAAATGGTGCTCTCGGCAATGGTTTAGTGAGCATGTCAGCAAGTTGATCTTGTGAACTAATGTGTAGTACGCGTAATTTGCCAGCTGAAACTTGTTCCCGGACAAAGTGATAATCAAGTGCAATATGCTTCATTCGGGAATGGTAGACGGGATTGGCACAGAGATATGTTGCTCCTGTATTGTCACAAAATAATGTCGGTGTGTGATTTGTAGGAAGACCCAATTCATGTAGTAAATTTTTGGTCCACATGAGTTCTGCAGCAGCATTTGCTAAGGCCTTGTACTCCGCCTCTGTAGAAGAGCGGGAAACCGATTTTTGACGGGTGGACTTCCATGAGATAATGTTGGTACCAAGATAAAGAATGTATGCAGTGGTTGACCGACCGGCGTCATTTACACCCCCCCAATCAGAATCTGAAAAGGCCGAGAGAGTGAGAGAGGAATTTCGATTTAAAAAGAGGCCATGATGAATTGTGCCTTTAAGATACCGAAGAACCCGTTTGAGAGCTTGCCAATGAGTTTGGCGCGGACTATGCATGAATTGAGACAACTTGTTAATGGCGTATGAAATGTCTGGGCGAGTGAACGCTAGGTATTGGAGAGACCCAACGAGTTTTCGGAAAGAAGTGGCATCCACCGAAGGAGATGAATCGGTGAGGGACAAGGGTTCGTTGACACTGAGAGGTGTGGTGACATCCTTCGCGCCATCCATTTGAAACTGCAGTAAGATATCTTGAATGTAACGATGTTGTGACAAAAAGAGACCTGTTGGTGTAGGGATAACTTCAACACCGAGGAAGTGATGAAGCATGCCTAGGTCTTTGATGGAGAATTTTTGGCTTAATGCTTTAATGAAATGATCAAGGAAGTGTGAGTCATTACCAGTAAGGACTATATCGTCCACGTAAACCATGAAATAGCAAGTGACTTTTTGGTGTTGGTAGATGAAAAGAGAAGCATCGGCTAGAGATTTACGAAATCCAAAGCGAAGAAGAAAGTTTGTTAGCTCGATGTACCAAGCGCGGGGAGCTTGTTTTAAACCGTATAATGACTTTTTGAGCTTACAAATGTGATGGGGGTATTGGGGATTTATGTAACCCGGTGGCTGAGTCATGAAAACGTCTTCATGAAGGGTTCCATGAAGAAAGGCGTTGTTAACGTCAAGTTGCCGCAATGACCAATTTTTAGAGAGTGCAATGGATAGAATAGTGCGAATGGTGATGGGCTTAGTGACAGGACTAAAGGTATCAAAGTAGTCCTTTCCATGTTCTTGGAGAAAGCCTTTTGCCACAAGACGAGCTTTATATTTTGCAATAGAACCATCGGGATTGCGCTTGATTCGAAAGACCCATTTACAGCCAATTGGCTTGTGGGAGTTTGTAGGTACAAGTTCCCATGTTTGATTTTGAATGAGCGCATTAAACTCTGAGTCCATAGCATTACGCCATTGTGGGTCTTTAGAAGCTTGGGTATGAGTGTTGGGTTCAAGAGTAGGTGGCAGTGGATGTAGGGTGGTGGTATTCACGGTATGAGGGTTGTAGTATTTAGGATTGGGTTTTCGATTTCGTTGTGGGCGAGTGTGTGATGAAGGTTGTTGTGGGTTAGGGGATGGGAAGGATGTGTTGGTGTCTGGTAGAGGTGTATTGGTGGTATTAGATGTAGGTGGAGAGGTATTGGCTAAAGAAGCCGACGAGGAGGAAGAAGTGGGGGTGGATGGTGTAGATGTGTGCATGACGGTTGTAGTGGAAGGGGTATTAACATTGGTAGAGGGGGGAGTTGGTAATGGAATGGAAGTGGGGTTTTGGTGCATGGTATTTGGTGCATATGCATGGGTAGTGGAGGGTGGTGGATTAGGGATGGGTGGAGGTTGTGAGTTTAATTTTCTATGGATAGTAGGAGGGATAAACAAATCAGGTTTAGGAAGAGAGGTTGGAAGGGAACCATGTGTTGAGAATGGAAATATATGATCAATAAATTCTACATGGCGTGAGTGGTAAAGTCGATGAGATGTGGGATCATAGCACTTGTAGGCCGATTTAGAAGAGGAGTATCCAAGAAAAATACACTTGATGGAACGTGGATGAAGTTTGGATGGGGCATAGGGACGCAACCATGGAAAGCATAAACAACCAAAGGGTTTTAGTTTTGTGTATTTTGGTTGGATTTTGTATAGCCGTTCATAAGGTGACTTGAAGTCTAGAATTTTTGTAGGTAGACGATTGATAAGATAGACGGCAGTTTGAAAGGCGTGTGACCAAAAGGTGAGTGGCAAATTGGCATGATAAAGTAGAGATAAACCGGTTTCAACAATATGCCTGTGGCGTCTTTCGGCGACACCGTTTTGTTCCGGAGTGTGTGGAGGAGTTGTGAAATGGGAAATTCCATGCTTTTGAAGAAAAGGAATTAATCCAACATATTCGCCTCCATTGTCGGAAAAGAGAGATACAAGAGGTGTGTTAAAGAATTTTTCAACGAGCATTTTAAATTGCGGAAATAAGATTGAGACGTCCGATTTGTTTTTAATTGGGTAAAGCCATGTATATTTGGAATAAAAGTCGACAAAAATGACATAGTATGCATATCCATCATTGGAGGTTTGAACCGGACCCCAAACATCCGAATAAACAAGTTCGAGAGGTTTAGACACTTTGAATGAATTTTCCCCAAATGGCTTTTTATGACTTTTATTTAATGAACAAGCATCACAATGAAAAAAAGCATTTGACATTTTATTATAATCAAGTCCTAAGTTATTAAGCATAAGTTTTAGAACTTTGATAGATGGATGCCCAAACTTGTGATGCCAAGAAAGAAGTGATCCGGATGTCTTGATGCTTGAGTTGAGTTGTTTGGTGGAATGATGGGAAATATTGGAAGCATAATAGACATCATTAATGTTCACTCCCTGCATGAGTCGCGCCCCCGTGCGAAGATCCTTAACAAAAAAATGAAAAGGAAAGAATTCAACCGAAACATTGTTAGTTTTGCAAAGTTTGGCGACTGAAACAAGATGGTTACGTAAATGAGGAACAAGTAAAACATTGTGTAAGGATAACGTGCGAGAAGAAGTGGGAATAGATGTATGACCGGTGTGAGAAATAGATAGAGTTTTACCATTTCCAAGCACGATCTCATCGGGCCCACCATATTCTGAGAGGTTGTGTAAATAGGATCGGTCGTGTGTAGCATGATGAGATGCCCCGGAATCAAACATCAAGGGTGATGTAGGTATTGAGGAGCTTGACACCGAGGAGTTCACAGTTGGGTTTGTAGACACATTGATATTGTTGTCTTGTAGAAAGCGTGCGAGCTTCCGGCAATCTTTAGTGTCATGACCTGGAATGCTACAAAATTGACAAAATAAATTATGACGGTTAGTACGAATATGAGTTATATGCCCACTATTGTTTGGAGATTGGCTACTGTTGTAATTTTGAGTTTGAGTACTCCTTGGCCCAAAGGAGTTGTGCTTGTTTGAGTAGCGGGCTGCAGCGGAAGGCCGTGAGTATTGTCTTGGTCCTTGCCTTTGGGTGTTATTGACTGTAGCAATTAGGGCTGCTGGTTTTGAAGCTTGAAGCGATCTTTCATGGTCAACTAATTTCTCATAGAAATCAGAGAAAGTAATCGGCGTGTCTCGAATCTTCAAGGCGGCAGAAATTTCTTTGTAATCGTCACCCAGGTTGGTGAGTATGTGAACAATGAGATCATCATCATCAATTGGCTTTTGAGCCAAGGCTAATTCATCAGCTATCGCTTTCATCTCGTTGAGGTATTCTGCAACAGGTTTGGTACCTTTGTTGTTTGTAGCAAGTTTGGATCGAAGGGAGATGATTCGGGACCGCGAGACGCCCGCGTAGCTCTCGGTTAGGCGTTTGAAAAGTTGGTTAGACGTTTCTGCAGAGGATACGATTGGTTGAATCGTATCCGAACAACTTCCAAGGAGTGCCCCGAGAAGGATCTGATCTTGTCGAAACCAGAGACGGTAGGCGGGATTCGGTTTTCCTTCAAGTGTTTTTGGTGGTGGTTCGGTTCGACCATCGACAAACTGTTCGAGCTCGAGACCCATGAGCGTGGACAGGACTTGTTTGCGCCATGAGGGGAAGTTGTTTGCCGTTAATTTGATTGGAAAATGAGTATGGGTTGAAAGCTCAACAATGGCAGAGGAGGAAGACATGGTTTTGGATCGGAAAAAAAAAGAAAAACTCAGAGGAGTTCGAGTGCTCTGATTACCATATAATTGCCAAATGGTTATTGTACTTGAATATTCAAAACTAAGGATACAAGAGTTAATATAGAATATTTACAAAATGGAAAGAAACTAATGCAAAGGCTAAACCTACGGATCTAGCTAAAATAAAGGTTGAATACAATCATGAATATTCATTCCAAATATAAACATGGCTAAAATTATTCAATGATATTATTATTCTTCAATATTCCTTATAATTTACACTAGAGTGTATATGTGTTGTCGTCTATTGATTAGTTAATTTACATGGCTTTGAAATCTTCTACTTGAACTACATGTTGTGATTACACAAGCCATGTATCTATTTAACAATCCAATACAACACTAGTGCACTGAATGTCGAGATCAACGTCCATTCCCTCGGGGAAAAGGTGTGCCTTTGGTACATGGGAGTTCTCCATGTCCCGGCTAACTACTAGTACCCTAATATCTTCACCAATAAGCTTCCAATGCAGTTGTTTAATCACTTCAAATCCAATCTTTACATTTGTCTATCTTCTACTTCGACTGGACGTATTAGTTCACTATATTTAGTCGAATATGATGTAAAATTAATGCATTTCTTTTGTATATTTTTCCAATTTCTTGGCGTATTAGTTAGGGATCTAAGGATATTAATCCCGACTATAGTATTATGCAAACTTTGAATTTGGAACAATAAAGATTTTCACTTATTTTATGTCTTTTTTCAATTGACCATTCACTAGTCCTAAATACTGATCACAATCCCACTTATTGTAACAACATGATGTGAGATTATTTCAAACAAAAAAAACTAACGATTTTGCTTTTAAGTTTAGAATGGATCGATTACCCCACCAAAGTTAATATTGATGCAAGAGATATCCAACTCCACTTGATTTGTGTTATGTTTGGGGCAAAGCCTTCATACACGATACACATTGTTTTTTATTATTACCAAGGGGCCAAGAGGTTAGGATTTAATATATTTTCATGGTGGAAGCTTGATACCCACATATTCTTTTCAGTTTTCACTCTAAATTCTATCCATAGGAGAGCTCTCAAAAGGTTTTCCTAGATGTCATTGTAACAACTTTATGGTCCCATATAAACAATGTGGGGTTTAAAGGTGCTAAAGGGGATGATTCATTGATGGATATTTAAAGTCGACTTCATTTCTTTGGACCACATTTATATACAGCTAATATAGTTTTAGGGGCGACAAACAAGTCTTTTCGTCTTTAGCAAGCTACTTATACGTGATGTAAGGGTGTTGAAATAGCAATATAAATGTTTAAACGTCAAATATTATGTATTATTAGTTGTTTATATGCATGTGATTAAGTTGAATAGGTTAACTAAGCATTGAAAGTGATTTTGTAGGTAAAACATGCAAGTTGGAAGCTTATATGGAGAAACTATGTCTTGGAAGGGTCAGGAAATAAAGATTCAAAGTGCAGCAGAAAGGCTTCCACCGTAGCCTACTGTATCCACCGTAGGCTACGCCAGCACAAGAAAAATTTCAGCAGAATGGGGGCCAGCGTAGGCTACGCTGGGAGGGTTTTTGAAACCCTATAAAAACGTATTTTACTTATCTTTTAGCAACCACTTGCCCCCTATTCGACCTAATACGTTTGGAGACGATTTTTGGGCGTTCTTAGACCACTAAATCACCATTCCAACCTTCACAAACACAATCCAATCATCCGGAATGCAAATCAACAACGATTTTGAAGATCATTCAAGAACGATGAGCGGCTAATCTTCTCGTGATCGACTTCGGGTATTAGGTTTTGTGTGATTAGGTTTTTGTTTATGTTTAACTTTGTTGGGATTAAACTTTAGAACCCATTAAGTTCTTTTATAAGTTTAACTTGTGTTTTGATTATTTAAGCAATGATTTTGGTTAACCTTTATTGAATGTCATTTAATTTTTCGGGAATTACATGATTGCAAGTTTTGATTTCTAATTGAATTGTTATTGTGTATTAAGACCTATTAAGTCTTGATTATTGATACCATTTAATCATTACACGTTCAGAATCCCTATTAAGGATTTTCCATCAAGTTAAATTATACGATTACCGAAAACCAAACCTAGATCCGAAGTTGGTTGCTTTTTCTTATAATTGTTTTCTTAATCAAGTTTGAATCTTTCCAATTTGTTTTAGTAGTTAATTTTATAATCATTCTAAAAATCCAATCTTTATAGCCAAGAGGCACTAGGTTTAAGTAATTTAGTAATTCGGCTATTTGTTTTGATATAAATCGATTCGCAATACACCGACCACTAATTCCACGAGGATCGACAACCCTACTTACCCTAACTAGTTTAAGGTGAATAGGAACACATAATTAACATCTTATTTGGTTGATACTTCGACATCGATCAAATTTTGGCGCCGTTGCCGGGGAATCGGTGCGCTTGGTGTTTTGTTATTTGATTTATTTTTTTTGTTTTGTTTAATTGTTCTTGCTTTATTTTATTATTTCCTTGTTACGCTTGGTGTGTTTTAAGTGTGCAGGTGACAGGATTGCATGCATACCCG
Organism: Flaveria robusta; assembly: GCA_025506415.1. NCBI lineage: Eukaryota > Viridiplantae > Streptophyta > Magnoliopsida > Asterales > Asteraceae > Flaveria > Flaveria robusta. The sequence continues at coordinate 27,687 of JACCIZ010000328.1, forward strand.
AAACTCGGGTAGAAAATCACCACTAGTGTTCGATCCAGAGATAGATAAATCAGAAAGGTACAACCCTGTTCTGCATCGATCAAGGATACCAACTACATCAATTTCACAAGCTATTGATCAAGCAGCCAATAGTTCCTCAAATTCGACTCAAATGGAGAATCCAAACATCCTACCACCACCTGCTCAACAACCACTACCCCAACATCCAAACCCTCCTCCACACAACCAAAATCAAAACCAACCGCCTTTTCAAGTTCGTGATAACTTCAACCCAAATCAAAACCGAAGAGCACCACTTAATCTGAATCAAGGTGGTAGGGGTAATTATGAAGACCATGTGAGTATGCATAGTGTTCATACGGGTAATGAGAACGATGAAGATGATTGGGATAACAATGATTATAACCATTACGATGATGGTTATGGTAATTGGGGCGGTAATATGGACGACAATAATGGACATCAGAGGGATGACAACAATTGGGGTTATGATCAACACGAATGGAATGCACAACCGGCCTTTAATCAATATAGGGGTCGCGGTAATGATAACGTTAATCGCCCAAGAAGACCTAATCAAGCATATGTGAGGGGTGTTGATAGCCACTTTAAGCCTGCTATTTCGGAGAACCCTAATCCTATTGTGCCTCCTAATCGAACAGGGAGAACTTTTGAGGTTCGCCCACAATACCTCACGATTCTTCCACCATTTAGAGGATCTGCATCTGAGGAACCATATGTGCACTTAGTTGAGTTTGATGCCATTTGTAGCACAATTGGAGGTAATCATTTCACTCAAGATGAGGTTAGACTGAGGCTTTTCCAATTCACCTTGAAAGATAGAGCGAAGCAGTGGTTCTTCACTTTACCTAACAATAGTATTCATACTTGGCAAGAGATGCAAAGGGTCTTTCTTGAAGAATACTATTCTATGGGAAAAACAAGTGATGCAAGAGATGCCATTAGATCTTTCCAACAACAAATGGATGAACAGTTTCATGAGGAGTTTACGAGATTCAAGGAGTTGATCCGCATGTGTCCTCATCATGGTATTGAGAGGTGGGAATTGATTAAAGCATTTTTAGATGGACTAACACCGGAGGAAAGGAAATACTAATATTCTACAAGTAATGGAACATTCTTATCAAATCATGAAGACATGGATTGGGAATTCCTAGAAAGAATGTGCAAGAATTCCAAAGCTCAAGCTTCGGCTAGTAGACGGTCAAAGCCCGTTCCAGCAAGGTCAACCACCACCGATTATGAGGCTAAAAAAAGAATTGCATTTTTGGAAAGACAACTGGCCAAGTTAGGACATGCAAGTGTAGAGTGTCCGTTGCTTTTAGGTCAACATGAAGAGTTGAATCAAGTATATGGAGAGAGGAAACAATTTGATATGAACTCCAATACTTATCACCCCAGTTTGAGGAATCATCCACACTTTCAATATGGAAATGCTTCAAACCAGATGAACCTTAATTTTCAAGGAAGTTACAACCATGGGGGCCAACAAGGAAGTTCATCACGAAGTTATCAATCTAATTCTCAAACTGGAGTAACTGGTGGTAAAGAATCTATAAATACAAAGTTGGATGCTTTGATGAATATGATGAAGGAAAACATGCAAGAGAACAAGAGGGAGAATGAAATAAGAGACAAAGCTATTGAAGCATTAAACAAACAAGTGGGTCAACTTGCAGAGGATGTGGCTCAAATTAAAAAGAACCCTGGAAAGCTACCGAGTGATACCATCAATCCTCAACATCAAGGAACCAACACAGAAAATTTAAGAAATGTTCACATCAATTCGGTTAGTATCCTTCTTGACTCTAAAATTATTGACAATGACTTTAGTTCTTTTTCACAACAAGTTGCAGATAAGGAAGACAAAGCCGATACAATAGAAGAGGGTGACCCAGGAGCACCCATCATTCCAATCAAAGTAGGCAAGTTGAAGATAAAAAGAGCACTTTTGGATTATGGAGCAGCTGTTAGTATCTTGCCAGGTATGTTATACGATCAGTATGAGTTTGGTCCTCTAGAGGAAGTTGACAACACGTTGGTGTTAGCTGACTTGACCCAAAAACGACCACGGGGAATGGTAAAGAATGTAATAATCAAGTTGGGAGAATTCTACTACCCAGTAGACTTTATGGTGCTTGATTATGCACCAGTGAGTACAAACGAGCAATCTAAGGTCATATTGGGTCGACATTTTTAGCAACTGCCAATGCTCAAATTAATTGTCGTGATGGAACAATTGACATGACCTACGAAACCCGTAAGTTACGTTTTAATGTATTTTCCAAGACAATCAATTATTTTGTTAATGATAATGTTTTTGTGACAGATATGACTAACGTGTGTGTTCCCACTTGTATTTCACATGTAAATGGGGACATCAATTTTGAGAATGATTTTAAGTATGACAGGAATAAGCATGTGAACTTAAAGGAAATGGTTGAATTTAAAGAAAATAAAGAACAAATTATGAAAGTGGAAGCAAAAGATAAGAAGCCTAAAATTATGAAAAAAGTTGGCGATCCACTTGATCCTATAAAAGGCGGAGTTGAGGCATTGATGTTTGGGCCAAAATACAATCTAGTTGAAGGACCACGTGATCATTTGAAGAATACCGGTGTCAAGCATCCTACTCGACCACCATGAGTGGTCGCAGGTACGGTCTGGCTGAAGACCTAAAACTTAGCGCTAATCGGGAGGCAACCCGACATTGATTCTTATGCTTTATGTTTATTGTGTTTTTTTAAGTAGTTTGTGTTTCTATTTTGGTGGTGTTATTATTATTTTTAATATGTGTTGGGAGTGGTTATGTTTTTATGTGGGTCGGTTCAGGTTGGAAAGTCGTTTGTGTTGATTAATAGAATAAATTGATTTGCAAAGAAAAACTCGCACACTTAACTTAAATACCATACATTGAGGACAATGTATCTCAAGTGTGGGGATGAGGGAAAGTTGAAAATTTTTATTGTTTTGAAGCAATCCAATCTGACACGAAAACGACAAGCATACCAATTGATTCTTGACATGTTGATGTAATGGTCCGTAGTCATGGTCCAATTCTAAGATAGCAAAAATAATGAGGTTTAGCAAGGTCTTTAGAAAAATTTGAGAATTGCCTAGTTAGGGTTAATAGGCTATTGGTATAATAAAAGCATGCACACATCGGCAACCTTATTTGCCACTTGGTGAGAGTTGAAGCCTATTAGATTGTTAGTTCACATATAAATTTGTTCAATTGTCGAGTGTAGGTCATATGATTCGTTGTTTCAGAACTTGTGTGATTTGATGCATGCTGAGATGGTAGACTTGATAAATGCACATAAATGATAGAGGCAATTTAGGATTTCCTTTTTCTTTTAATACCATTTCTTGTTTTCCCACCTTACCTGAAATTCACCATAGTAGCCACTTTCGAGCCTTAAACCATTTATTTTGACAAACCCATATCTTTACAACCCAAATCAATTTTTGTTTCCAAGTTGACTTACCACTGTTGATAACATTAGTATTAGTTTAGTATTTGTTTTATTGTGTTAGTAAAAAAAAAAAAAAAGAAAAAAGAGAAAGAAGGAAAAAAATTGAAAATGCAAGTTATGGGTTGCGGGTTAAAGGTATACCCATGTTTTGTTTATGTGAGTAATAGTTATATCAATAAGAGTGTCAATAGTGGTATTTCTTTGATTTTTTTTATATTTCAGCCACATTCACAGCCGAGCATTCCTACCTTACCCTAAGCCCAAAACCCGTAAGTCCTTTTGATTTGTGCATTGTCTATGTGTTACCGTGGAAGTTTGATTGTCACCCAAGCATATGATAGCAAAGTCTCACTTATCGACCTTTTGAGTGATATATTGGTGCAAATTTCACCAATCCAGAAATATACCGAGAGGAGTGAACAATGGTGAGGGGTGTGTTGAATGACAATAAAAGCCAAAAGCTTGTTAGGTTTAATTAGGCAGATTCCATTTTGAATGAAGTGTCACATCATTTACTTGCTAACCAAATATTATTGTTGTAATTCTAGAATGGGGTATGACTTGGTACCATAGCTAAAACATAGTTAAGGATTTTGGTTTGTAATGTCCTTAAGTGTTTGAATTAGATTTGCTTGAGGGCAAGCAAAGGTTAAGTGTGGGGATGTGATGTAAGGGTGTTGAAATAGCAATATAAATGTTTAAACGTCAAATATTACGTGTTATTAGTTGTTTATATGCATGTGATTAAGTTGAATAGGTTAACTAAGCATTGGAAGTGATTTTGTAGGTAAAACATGCAAGTTGGAAGCTTATATGGAGAAACTATGTCTTGGAAGGGTCAGGAAATAAAGATTCAAAGTGCAGCAGAAAAGCTTCCACCGTAGCCTACTGTATCCACCGTAGGCTACGCCAGCACAAGAAAAATTTCAGCAGAATGGGGGCCAGCGTAGGCTACGCTGGCTGGCGTAGGCTACGCTAGGAGGGTTTTTGAAACCCTATAAAAACGTATTTTACTTATCTTTTAGCAACCACTTGCCCCCTATTCGACCTAATACGTTTGGAGACGATTTTTGGGCGTTCTTAGACCACTAAATCACCATTCCAACCTTCACAAACACAATCCAATCATCCGGAATGCAAATAAACAACGATTTTGAAGATCATTCAAGAACGATGAGCGGCTAATCTTCTCGTGATCGACTTCGGGTATTAGGTTTTGTGTGATTAGGTTTTTGTTTATGTTTAACTTTGTCGGGATTAAACTTTAGAACCCATTAAGTTCTTTTATAAGTTTAACTTGTGTTTTGATTATTTAAGCAATGATTTTGGTTAACCTTTATTGAATGTCATTTAATTTTTCGGGAATTACATGATTGCAAGTTTTGGTTTCTAATTGAATTGTTATTGTGTATTAAGACCTATTAAGTCTTGATTATTGATACCATTTAATCATTACACGTTCAGAATCCCTATTAAGGATTTTCCATCAAGTTAAATTATACGATTACCGAAACCAAACCTAGATCCGAAGTTGGTTGCTTTTTCTTATAATTGTTTTCTTAATCAAGTTTGAATCTTTCCAATTTGTTTTAGTAGTTAATTTTATAATCATTCTAAAAATCCAATCTTTACAGCCAAGAGGCACTAGGTTTAAGTAATTTAGTAATTCGGCTATTTGTTTTGATATAAATCGATTCGCAATACACCGACCACTAATTCCACGAGGATCGACAACCCTACTTACCCTAACTAGTTTAAGGTGAATAGGAACACATAATTAACATCTTATTTGGTTGATACTTCGACATCGATCAATACGTTACTGGATTTTATGCATTTTATATATGTATCAGCACTTATCCTTTGTAAAATCAATATTCGTGAGTGTTAGCTTTATATTTTCATATCCTTATCAGGCGGATTATTTTTCATGTGAATTTAACTTTAAAAAGGTTATTGCTGTTAATGGGAAAGACAAGAAAAGTATTATTTATATTAATTTAATTGATGTCTAAGATTACTACTCTTATTGAATCAAGACGAACGTTGTCATTTTCTAAAGAGTTAAATGTGTTTTAAGTCCCTGAGGTTTCATATAAATTGCCATTTGAATTCAAAAGTTTAAAATATTGCCATTTGCATCCAAAGGTTTCACAAAAATTGTCATTTGAATCCACTTAACTACTACTAATTAACGTCGTTAGATTTTTCCGTTAAGTTTCCTAAATTAGAGATATTTTAGTTAAAACAATTACAAAATAAGAAAAATCAGCTCTACGTGATAAGTTTTAGGCATTCAGTCTCTTTTTGGTAATCATCATTGCGATTTTAATTTACAAGTAATGACAGGTCAGCAGTTCTTTTATTTAATCAAAAAAGTCATCTTTGGACGTCCTATTAGATAAAATAAAATATAAGTTTAACTAACTAAAAGTGATTTATTTTTAACTTTATAAAACATACAAAACAAAAATATATATAAATAAACAAACAAGTCAAATAAAATAAATTATTTGAATCATAACCATAAAACACAGACTATTATAAAAGTATAAGAACAATTAATAATATGACATTAACTGCCATGAATAATAATCATAAAATATCAATTATCATAACCATAATTAAACTTTAAACCAAAGAAATCTATGTTTAATAAAACGGGTAAAAGTAACACGATTACTAAACCAAAATACATTAACAATACAAAACAATAAAAGAAGCTAAATATATAAAAACCCTCACGTGAGTTGGTTCTTTATTTTATAATTTTTTTAATTGAAATAACTCTCATGTAGAAAACTTAACGGAAAAAGTTAACCGTATTAGTTAGATATAGCCAAATGGATTCAAATAGTAATTTTAATGAAACCTTTGGATGCAAATGACAACAATTTAAACTTTTGGATTCAAATGGCAATTTCTATGAAAACTCAGGGACGTAAAACGCATTTAACTCTTTTCTAAATTATAATGATTTTTTTGACATTGTATAACTATATTGTTTATTTTTTAATAAAACCACATGCCAATATAGTTTAAATGGCGTTATCTTTTTCAGCAAGAAACGGCAATGTCGTCAAAATTAGGTTGCCCATGGTTGTTGAGATACCGGATACGACATGTCCACCGAATATATGAAAGGTTATGAAATCAACACATCTATAATATATCTATTAAACCATAAGATTTTAAATTAATATATTATATCTATAAAATAATATTTTTATATTTATATAAAGTAAGTAATAGATGTTATTTTACATGATCAAAGAAAAGTTTGATCTAAAGCTAACTCGTAGCACTAGAATTTATAGAATAAATCTAAATGATTTGTGTATCTTTAAAACATGTTACTTGTTACGTGTAACTAGGAGTGTCAATCGTATCGGATTGATAGTCGTGAGTTAGTGGGTTGGCGGGGTGAATTGTTTAGCCCAAGCACAACCTTTAAATTTATTCGTGTAAAAAACATCAACCTTAATAAACGCACAATTAAAATTGTGAAATTTGAACACAACATGTTTAACCCATTCATCAAAACATGCCTAATGGATTTGTGGGTTGGCGAGTGTTAAACTATATTTAGAAATATCATACATTGATTTGATAGATAGTTTCCTATTGTATTTTCTTTTTATATTAAGTGTAACTAGTTTTATTAAACTCGTATATTACACGGGTTGAATAAATTAAATATTAAATATGATAAATATTTTTTAATTATAAAATAATATTTTAAGATAATATATGATTGAAATTACGTATAATTAAGGACTATAAGTAATTAAATATTGATATCAACTTTTTTAAAACTTTTTCCCAAAAAAAAATTAAATATTTTGTTTCAAAAAAGACCGTATTAAACAATGTCATTTCTAAAAATTTGCTTATTATAACTCGTCATTTTAATTATTTTTTGTTTATAAAAAATTTAACCTCAATTTAAAATATTTTGTATTTTTTAAAAAGTTTGATTTATTAGAAAATCTTAATTTATAAAAACTTTTTTTAGGAATAACATTAGTTAAAAGATCTATTTCTTAATTTATAAAAAAAAATATTTTTAATCTAAAAAAAGTTAAATAATATTATTAGTAATAAAGGTAATTAATTAATAAGAGAGGGAAGCGAGAAAATTTTGATGGGGATGAATGTGATGCTGTCACGTGTCCCCTAGATACTCTTTTATTAGATTAGAAAGACATTACAACTATTGTAATTTGAATAGAAATCATTGGTTTGTCTTGGTATCAGAGCCAAGAGAAACCTAAACCCTAATCGTCGACGACTGCCTCACAACAACCACCTTTACTCCAGCAAGAAACAGTACACCGCCACAACCTATGGCAACCAATAACGCTCTAATACTGTAGAAAAGACTACACAACTCTCATAAATTCGCATTCGCTCTCAACCCCTTCCAACTATGGATGCTGGAAAGCAATGCTAGAATCATTCCTCATCTCAACCATCTATTTGGTTATATTGATGGAACAATTATGGTGACGGTAAGGCCCTTCACAAATAAAACCTTTAATTTATCCAATGTTCTTCATGTATCGGAAATTCAAAAGAACTTATTATCCACCCAACAATTTTGTTTAGATAATAACGCATTTTTTGAGTTTCATTCGTTTTTTTTTTTTTTGTTGTGAAGGACGAGTTTACACATACCTTTCTCCTTATGGGTCCAAGTCAGAACGGTCGTTACTCTCTTCAACTTCCTCAACTCAAGTCTATTCCCAAGCTTGCTTTCACCGCAACCAAGGCATCTTCTTCCATTTGGCATCAACCTCCCAGGTTTGTGGATCCAACCAAACCTAATCATGTGTGCCTTCTTCACAAGTCTCTGTATGGGCTTAAGCAAGCCCCACGATCTTGGTTCAATCACCTACCAATTGTGCTGCAACAACGAGGTTTCATCTAATCCAAAACTGATCCTTCTTTCTTTATTCTCAAGTCAAGCAACACCCTTATATACATACTTATCTATGTTGATCATATTATAATCATCGGCAACAACAATTCAACGATTAACTTCATTATGAGTCATCTAAGCTCCACATTTTCACTAAAAGACCTCGGTCAACTTTACTATTTTTTGGGCATTGAAGTACTTCATCAGGTGAGTAATCTGATTTTGTCTCAATAAAAGTATATCATGGACATCCTCAATTGCTCGGGTCATATTGACTGGAAACCAGTCAACTCGCCCATGAGCATTTCTCAAATTCTAACTCATGACGAGTGCCTTCCACTTTCAGATACAACAAAGTTTAGACAGATTGTTAGAGCTCTTCAATGTGCTATATTATCCAAACCTGACATAGCCTTCGTAGCAATTAAGGTTTGTCAGTTTATGCTCGCCCCGATAAAAAATCAATGGGATGCAGTCAAGTGCATCCTGCGCTATCTGGAAGGAAACGCCACCATGGGCCTTTTTATTCATCATGACTCTAATGCGTCTCTGCAGGAATTTATTGATGTTAACTGGCAGCCGACGCCTGTGCCCTCTATACATGCCTACTTTGACTCTGGGCAGGTTGACCAACGATCCACCGAGGGGGGGGGGGTTGCCATCTATTTAGGAAGAAATCTTGTCTCATGGGTTGCCCGTAAACAGCGAATAGTCTCTAGATCATCGACTGAATCAAAGTATAGGGCCATAGCTGACACCGTAGTAGAGCTAATCTTGTTGAAGGCTCTCCTTCACGAACTTGGCATCTCACCAAAAATAACTCCTACTCTATGGTGTGATAATCTAGGAACTTCCTATCTCTTGGCTAATCCTGTATTTCATGCTTGTACTAAGCATGTAGGAGTTGACTTCCATTTTGTTTGCGAACATGTCGCTTAGGGAGAGTTAAATGTCAAGTTCATTTCAACAAGTGATCAAATTGCTGATGAATTTACAAAGCCTCTTTCATCTCAACGGTTTATGTTCTTAAGATCTAAGTTGCAGGTCGTAACCCGCCCTCAACTTGCGGGGAAATGTTAAACTATATTTAGAAAATATTCCACATTGATTCGATAGACAGTTTCTATTGTGTTTTCTCTTTATATTAAATGTAATATTGCAGCTATTGTAATTTGAATGAAAATCATTGGTTTGTCTGCGGGTTATAATCAACGGGTTATAATCAAATTGTAACCATCTTAATTGGGTTAGTGGGTTGTAAATAAATAGGTTAAACAGGTCATAGATAGTTTAATGAATCCAGTTGTTCATTAAACAAACTAGTTTTATACCCGTCCGGTTACCGGGTAGTTTAGTGTCAATGTCATAAGCATATGTCACTGTATTTTACATGAAATTAATGTTTGTTTAAGATATTAGTACAACACATGTATGGGGGGTGGGTAGCATGGTGGAAGTGTGACATACTCCTTAGAATGAAAAGGTCAATTAACACTCATGTATAGTATAAAAGGGTAGCATGGTGTAACGATTCTGAAACACAAATGTGATCTATTTCTTAAAGCAGTTAGGTTTCACATATTTCTCCTCGATCCTAAATTGCACCATATTAGAGTATAAAAAAAGTAATAATAATGCATAACACAAACACAGTGCAAACAGGCATCAATTAAGTCATCTGTTTAGCAACAGAAATCCTATACAAGTTGAAATTCCGTCGGTGAATAAAAAAAAACTGGTTAGAAGAAACCTTGTTAGTGATAGTTTAACAGAAATAACTAGTGTTAACTATGTTTTTGTTAGATGCCAAGAGCTCAATATCATCATTTACTAATGACAAGGATATAAGAGATGAAATAGATGTCAGAATTGCAAGAAAGTGAAGGCCAACCCTGTTTGATTTGACAGCCAATCTTGTGTTGTTAAGTTTCCTCTTGGTCGCCAATATTTCCAAGGGCTTTGATTAATTGATGGTTTAGTTTTGGATCCAGCTAACCGGCCACCATAACCAATCCGCACATTTAAAGATAGCAGTATCAATGTTGTGTGTCTTCAAATTACTTCTGAATGGTCAAAGCCCATCTGCTCATATATTTAAAGATAGCAGTATCGATAGAAAGGTTTCTTAAAGCATCCTTATAGGCAGGCAAATCACAAGATATCCTTTGAAAGTCATATAATATATATATGTTTCTTTTTAACTTGTGTCTAGAAAAGGAAGTGTAGTTAGAATAATACTAGGCTCAGAATATGTAATAATTTGGTAGAAATAATTCATAGGAAATCAAAATGAAATTTAGAATAATACAAGGCTCAGAATATCTAAACCAACATCAAGGACCTATTCCAAATCACGAATCCACAATTCATATGAAATTTCCACAACAAATAAAGAAAATTTTAACTTTTACTCAAGTAAGAAAAGAAAGACCAAAATGAAAAATTGAAGAACAAAACACACCAGGGTTTCTATCTGATTTCGCATATCTCAGTCGTTGATTTGATTTTGTATGCGTAGAGTCAACAATTCATAGGAAATCAAAATGAAATTACTTCAACCTTTAATGTATAGACCCTGCATCAAATACCTATTCCAAAACATTAATCAACAATTCTTATTAAATTTCAACTCCAAATCAAAACAAAATACATTAAAATTTCAACTGTTGCAAAGCAACTACGGGAACAAAAGTTAAAAGGAAAATTTTGAAGGACATACCTCACCGGGAATTCTATTTGATTTTGGGAATCTCGGTCGCTTGCTGTGTTTAGAATGAGGTCATTTAAAATCGATTAGAACCTGATTTAGATTTTATGGAAAGGAAGACGAAGATGGAGAGAACTTTCTTTCAATTTTAGGGATTTGAATGAGAAACCCTAGGGTGCCATCGATCTTCAGTGGCTTTCACCTTAATAGACAATTTATAGAAGCAAAGAATGATATTTGTTTGCTTAGGTTGAAGGCGGAGATTACCGACTAACGTGGGAGCGTGGGGAGGAGAAACTTTTGGTATTTGTATGCAGGGCCAATGGAGGTTACCGGCGATGTCGGTGAGAAAGGAGGGGAGAGCGTAGGAAATAACCGCCGAAACCGCTTCATGAAACCAACAGCCGACTTTAAATGGCTAGGATTTAATTTTAACATGATCTAACGGCTGATATTCATTCTACAGGCAGTTACATTATTCGCTGGTAATAAAATATATAATTTGTGAGTCAACCTATTTGACTAAAAGCATTCAAATCCCATTCTTTATTTTTATTTTTATACTTACACTCAAAACAACTATTTTTTCTCTCTCATTTCAATTAAATAATATTTTTTAACATATTTATTATTATTTTTTCTCTCTCCTTCACTCATAACTACTTTTAAAAATATTAAAAAATTTATAAGGGTTAAACAATGAATCTTTAAATTTACATACATGAACAGTAATATTTTCTCTCTGCTTCACTCACAACCACCTAAAACCATACCATATAGTTTAAATACTCTACTCACACATTTTTAAAGAACGAGATGTGAATGCTCTAAATGAGTTAATCAGTTTAAAATACGGCATGTTTAACTAAACAAGTAAACCCAAACACTACTGTTTCTAGAGGTCGTATATTCTAATCCAAAACTTAAATTTTTCGGTTCGTGTTCATGTTTCTGGCTCATGTGAGGAATTTAACATTCCTACGTTGCGAGATGCATGTGATTAAATGTAGCAAATCATATCACTTTAATATTTTTTTGATGGGTTGGATTTATTAGGTTTATTTTAATATTGGATTAATATAATGGAAAACAATAAGCTTTCTAGTTCTTTTATAAAAAAAAAGTCTTCACTATGTGTTTAGTATATTTAATTCTATTGACTTGTAAAAAATATAAGAAAAGGCTACCAAACTACTTTATGTATATTAAAGTCTTTAAATAAGTCACAACTACAGATAATTGATTGTTTTTTCAAATCATGGCCTAGTAACTTAAATTGTTTATTGTTAGAGGATGTACATTTTCTTTTTTTTTTTTTTTATGAAAATGTTGAATGGCATCTTATCAAAAACAAATCATCATGTAAAAGTTTCAAAATTGTGAGTATTCTATGTACGTTTTAGAGACGTTAAAATAATAACTATCCAGTAATTTGTGATTAACTCTAACATAAACCGATCATGCAACTTGAGTTGATATTCTAATAGTGAAAATTAAAAACTCTATAGAAAAACCAATGTTTAAATCATGACATAGTATAACCGTATGAATTAATAACTAGTGTAATTTAAGAATAAAATCAGATGAGTCCATGAGTCGTTGTTTTAAAAACGAAATATGTAAATCACATGATTCCTAGTTATACTTTTTGATATTTTATATATCTCACATATCATTAAAATAAAAACACATTATATTTTTCATTAAGCTATTGTATTGCATGCGTGTGTTGATTGAATAGAGGGGGTCATAAAGTAGGTACCATTAAAACGTGTGGCCCAGTGTGGCTGCCCACTGAAGTAGCGACTCGACGCGGTATTCTTTATGAATTTCACTTCTACCCTTGTAAATTTGGTTAATGGTTCTTTCATCTTAAAATAATATTTATAATAGAGTAGATTGCATTTTTCTTCCTTTAATATTATACTAAATTTTATGTTTTGTTTTTAAACTAAAAAAATTATAATAAACTTTTTTATGATTAAATTTTATAATAGTTTAAGTCCTTTCATCTAACGAACGTTAATTTTATACGTTAAGTTAAATCATGTGTCTTGCACATAAGGGTAGCTTGGTATTTTTGTTTCTATTAATAAAAATAAAATATAAATAAAACATTTCACCTCAAATCACTCAACCTCACTCTCAAGTAGGGCTGACATAACAAATCAGACACGATACGATAAGACACGAACACGATAAGTGCAGACACGAACACGACACGATAACTAATTGTGTCATTTTTTCCAGACACGAACACGATAAGTGCATACACGAACACGACACGATAACTAATCGTGTCATTTTTTCTAGACACGAACACGAACCTGTTTAGAAACAGGTTACACGATAAGATCTGTTAATAGACACGATAAAAAACACACGTTTAGTGAAACAAAATTTGACTGAAATCCATCAAAAGTTTGACTATACCATAATCTTTAGCACGATAATTTTTTACACTTTTGAAACAAAAGTCAATAAAAAAGTCAATTTTAACCGATAACATAGTTTAATCTATAGTATATAATAAAAGAGTAACTAGGATGCCACATGACATTCTCATGTTACTCTTCACAAAATTTTTTGAAAAAGAGTAGAGAGAGCGTGCGTGTGTATGACTATGTATTGAGTGTGGGTGGGGTGGGTTGGGGTTTAATAAATTATACATATATAATATTTTATTTTTTATTAATTAAGGTAAAAAGGCCAAACAACTCTCATGTCTAACTTAAAGGACAAAATTAACGTCCGTTAGAGGAAAGTACGTAAACTGTTACAGAATTTAATTACAAAAGGACGTTTGCTGTAATTTTTTTAGTTTAAAAACAAAACTTGAAATTTGTTATAATCTCAAAGGACGAAAAGTGAAATTTACTCTTTATAATTTATTCTTTCAACATAAGGACCACCAATATAGATTATTATTGCAAACAAGTGGACTAATTAACTACATATACAATTAACTAGTAGGTTTAGAAGTTTACTAGCGAAATGTAAAGCGAAATCTGAACATGTTTATTATGAACATGTCCACTATGTTTTAATATTATTTGATAAGTTGAAGAATTTTGAAAAGAACCGAATTCTACAACATGCATGTAATGAAGTTTTGGATAGTCATATCTAACTTGTTTAATGAACGGGTCGTGTTCAAGTTGACTTGTTTGATTAAACAGTCCATATTCGGATTGACTTGCTTCGTTGCTTAACTCGTTCAATTAAAAAGATGGACCCCTCAACTCGTTTAGTTAAATAGGTTGATACGCCATCCTGTTTATAATCATAACCCACTTATTACAACTTACTGTAAGAAGTAGGTTCACTTTTATATTAAAAGATTGTAATTCTAACGATACTCTCGTTAGTCATGGGAAATATTTTAGTACAATACCGTTTACAAATACGACTAGAAAAATAAATATAACAATATTTATGTACTAAACTTGATTCGAATATCCATCTTTAGTATATACTCCCACGAATCTTCATATAGTATTCTTGACTTGAGTCTTCATCACGTTCGAATCTTCAATTATACCTCTTGACTGCAACAATTAACAAACAAAAGATTGACGGTTATGGCTGAGGATCGTGTTAGACACGGGTCCCTTAAAACAGATTTCGCGTCTCTACTCAAGACAACGCGTCTGTCTCCCAGGGTACAACAGCCAAAGCAGTATGCACTGCCGGATAGTGCCTCGGGCCCGAGAGATCACCGGGTAATATATGTGTTATGATGTTATATGGAAAAAAGTTAAAGATGATGATGTAGAAAGAACAATTTAGAGAATGCTCACCTCTAAATTTTTATGAAAACTTGTTGACTCTAAAAAAAAATAGATTTCTTATACAATCATGCTAAAAAATTCACATTAATGTGAGTTTTATGACTAACAACCAAAACTTCTATTTGATTTATGAAATATTTTATGAGACCAAATTAAAACTCTTATTTCATTCATGACATGTTTAATGTCAATTTTAAAAACATAATAAACATTCATAATATTTATTAAAAGACTTGGTCAAAACATAAAACATCCATGTTAGTCAATGTATGGCTTTATTAGCATTATGCAAGAAATTTCAACAATTCTTATTATAATCACCCAAGTTTCACTTTCTTTATTTCGACCACTCAACTTCGAGCATCGATATCTAATTCATCTTAGCTTTAATTTGGACATGGTATAGTTCGTTACAAAACGAAAACTTAAACCAATAAATAAATAAATACATAAATATAATTATTTTGTGTCCAAATTTCTAACACTTACCAGCCCGATTAACATTTACAACTTAATTACTATATGTCAATCCTTTACCTTGTTTAGGTAATAAACTAAACAAACTATGTTCGAATTACTCGATTTTGTATGTCTGAGGTAGGTTGACGTCTTTGCAGTAAATAACTAAATGGATTATGTTCGTATTTAAACAATTCAAACTTTCAATATGAAACCCATCAATAGATAAGATTAGCCTATTTAAATTTGATGATGGATGGTAAATCATAAATGTGAAAGTTCTATATTTTAGTAATGGAAAATGGAAGGACTCATGTGGTGTTAAGCAAGTGTACAAGGACTAAAAGTAAAAAACAACTAATGGCAGGTTGGTAGACAACTAGGCGCGACTTGTTTATTACACGTTTTCCAAAATAAATGTAGTCAAATGAAATAAGTTTATTATAATTAAACAATATAAGTTGTCTTTGGAAGGTATAACTCACATTAAAAAAACTCACATTAAAACATTTATATTCAGTTTTTGTAAGTAATGAGAGATATATACGTATTTTGTAACAGTGATTGTAATTTTATGTATGTAACTAGACTGGGTTTTAACAAAATTCCAGGCAAACATTTAACTGTAGTTTTTAGAAATGAAAAAACAGATCATCAGTTTGATAGTTGAGTGGTTTAGTTTTGATAGTTAAAGTTGATTTTTTTTTGGTAGTTTATAAAGTCATTAGTTTATAGTAACAATTTTAAATTATAAAGATGTTCATGGCTATATCATATATACCTAACCACATGTTTAAAAATGAAAAAGTATACAAAAAATAAAAAGTTAAAAAAACGTTTCCAAGTTGAGAACAAACCGAACATGAATCAAAATAACTGGATCCTAAACATGCGGACTTGTTTCGGTTTGGAAAGTCCAGTCTGTTTTGATTGTTCATAATAAGAAAAAAAGATATTATTTTTTTAAAGAAATTCACTTGACATCATATATTATAACAAAAAAAAACAATTTATATGCATTAATCAATAGTGATACTATTTTTGACTCGTATAATTCAACCGATTAAATCAATATGTCTTTAATATTTTTAAGTGTTCGCAAAATTATATATACCAAAAATCAACTCTAATGGAAATGGACGATGGATTCGACATGGGCTTGTCGGACACATTAGGCATATTCTTACGAGTCTTGTCATTCTCATTTCTCACGTTTTAATTAAACATTTAGTTAAGTCCATCAACAAGTCTTATATTTATGAAAAACTCATAAAAAGACAATGACGATACTATTACTATTTGTTAATAATTATTAGCATTATAATAATCATATTTTTACAAACAAGTCCAACACAATTCATGTATATTAAAATCTATCAATGCATGAAAAAGTCACGAAAACATCACTAGACTAGATTTAATATATTAAATCCCTCTACTTGCCTAAAATAAACATAGTTGTGAAATTCTTTTACTTAACTCTTTAACTTGTCAAATTTTAGTAACCTAATTAGGGGTTGGGGGTATATTAGACATTTAACGACTTTAATATACAAAAATAAATTTAGTGGCTTTATTGTATATTTTTACAAACCGGGATACTTGATAGATTATTACGAGAAAACAATTAACTTTTAACGATAACTAATTTTATTGTCCGTTTGTTGAACGTTTGGTTAACTCACGCACACACACCGTAAACCTAGTTTTACATCTAGATGTTTTATTCACTCCATATTACATCATGCCTGGGATTGAACCCAGGATCTCCCCTCTAAGAGACAAAATCTCTACCAAATGGGCTAGCTTTATATTGACAAGCTGGTTGCTAAAGATTTATTTTTTATAAGACTTGAATCATACGAGAAAATATATATTTTCATGCAGTACCGATATTATTATTATTATTATTTTACATGAAATGTTTACATCATATGAGGTGTAAAGCTGGTTGCTTGTGGCGAATGGGAAGGTGCGGAGAGTTATAAGTTCACCCAAATCCTCACGAAGTTTTCCTTCGCACATTTCACACACAAAAACCCTCATTCAAATCCACTGTAAGCTGGACATTCAGTTGTGAGAGAGATAGAGAGAGAGAGATTTTGCCCTAATTCACACTCTTCTCTCTCACCATGATGTCCTTAAACACTTCATCTCTTGCCGTAAGTAATCTCCTCTCAATTTCTTCGAATTTAATCGGATTTTGATTGATACGAACGCATATATCGGTTAATTTGAGCATAACAGGAGCACATGATTGATGTCGATTGATTGTTTGTAATCTAGTATTGTTTCAATCGTTCTTCAGTTTCGTAGATTTTTGCTTCGATTTTGATTTACGTACGTGTAGCTTTCTAGATTCGGAAGTTTAGATCGGATGGCATTTGTTGTGGATCGATTTGTTGTAATCTGTTTGTGATTTGATTTTGTAGAGGAACTCCGCCACCGGAGTTTCGAGGACGCAATCGCAGTCGTTGAGGTTGTCGGTGAGGCGTCCTGTGGTGGTATCTATGCTGAATTCTAACAGTCGACCGGAGAGAAACGCCAGCGTTTCGGTGGATAGCGCTGTTAAGGAGGTGAATGCTTCGGTGGCGGTTGAAGTCGAACATTCTGATGGTGAAAAACCGACTGCAGCTGTTGGTGGTGGTGTTGAAGACGTGTACGGTGAAGATAGCGCCACCGAGGATCAGTTTATCACTCCGTGGTCTGTTTCTGTCGCCAGGTAGCAACTGATCTTGATCTCGATAAGATTTCACGTCGATGATTTCTATGCTCGTTCCATTCTTCAATTTCATGCACTTCAAATTGTTTATTGCAAGCTTCATATTTCTTTATATTATTGTGTGCACATTGTGTTTCATTTAATACATTTAAACATACACATATTCGGATTATGGTTTCCTTATTTAATTTCAATATGGATTCTACGTCTTCAAGAGAAGCTAGTAAATATTTATAACAAGACTTCCCGACATCCTCTTGGTAAAGTGGTGTATTCCCAACCCCATAGTGGGCTCAAATCGTGTAGAACGCGGATTCGATGATTTTAAGAGTAAAGTAGGTGTAAAGTAGAGAAAGTGTGTGTTTGTGGGTGAAAGAAATATATTTATAACAAGATTTTGGTGAACTATCCCCAACGTATTTCTTAACAATTAATTTTTCAAAAGTTTGTTCAACAAGTAAAGCAGAAGTTAAGTTTGCAGACTTATTTTCTGTTTTTTTACAAAAAATAGTAATTATAAACACACCTGTTAACAACAAATGGCGCCTTACAACTTTGAAATAATTAGTCAAATTAGGTTATATGTGGGAAATTGGAAATGAAAAGGGCCACTTGCTTGAATAAAACAAACTGTAGGGTTCCACTGTCCAAATTGTTTATTGGCTCTTTTTGATGATAAAAATTATGAATTTAGTTTTATAGTTTTGACATACTGAGACCTTTTCACGTAGTCAATCTGCTCTTGTTGACAATGTGAGGATTTTGGTGTTCACCGTGCTAAATACTTAAGTATAATGCTTGTCTTTTAGTATAGCATGATACCCGTCTTATGGTTTACTTGTGAATTATGAATAATTTTCTTTTTTATTTAGCGGCTATTCGTTGTTGCGGGACCCACACCACAATAAAGGTCTGGCCTTTACCGAGAAAGAACGAGATGCCCATTATCTACGTGGTCTACTTCCTCCGGTTGTTGTCAATCATGATCTTCAGGTATTTTAGTTTTATTCAAACTTGCATCAGCTTCATTTTTAATTGTTTTAAATATTTAATAGATGATGAATGGAAAAATCTCATATTTTGTAATGCTGCCTAACCAGGTAAAAAAGATGATGCATAATATCCGCCAATATCAAGTACCTCTACAGAGGTACCAAGCCATGATGGATCTTCAGGTAAACCTTGTTTGTTTTCTTTTATTGGTGAATGGCCAGGAATCATTCTCTGATACCAATTGATATACACCAAAAATGATAATTTTTGTAATAATAATAAAACGAATTTAACCCCTTACCAGTCCTGATAATTACCAAGAGCCCTTTGACTTGTTTTGATAGGCTCGTAACAGAATGTTCATAGGTTGTATTGATTTCATCTTGTAGTAAATCAATGTGTTTAAATTATTATGTGGACTTTTTTCTACTTTTCCTATTTTTAAATGTCTATGCATCTTGGTGTACAGGAGAGAAATGAGAGGTTATTCTACAAGCTATTAATTGAAAACGTTGAGGAGCTTCTCCCAATTGTATATACACCAACCGTTGGTGAAGCGTGCCAAAAATACGGGAGCATTTTCAAAAACCCACAGGGTTTATTTATTAGTTTAAAAGACAAGCAAGTTCCCATGACCATTATCTTCTCATATATTCATGGAAACCTTACGCTTATTAATCATTCCTATTAACTAATTATTTTCACAGGGGTAAGATTCTTGAGATATTGAAGAACTGGCCTCAAAAAAAAATTCAAGTTATAGTTGTCACGGACGGTGAACGAATATTAGGCCTAGGAGACCTTGGTTGTCAGGTAAAGGATTTATTTATATAGTTATTTGTTGTTTTTTCTACCTTGTTCTTTGTACTAGAACTAAAACCAAGTGTCCTGGTTGGATATCTGACCTTTCCTTTTTGCAATAATATACGTGCTTGCAATCTTCGTTATTTTTATTTGTGTAGTAATAAGTTTGTTATTTTAGATGGAAAAATCTTAATGATGATTTTTTTTAAGATTTAGATGGTGTTTGAATTTGGACAATGAAACATATTATCTGATTCTTGCAACTTAAAGTTCCAATAATGAGTTTCTGATGCTTGTGTATAAAATCCCTCACATAATTTTATTATCTGAAATTTTGGGTGTTAAGTAGTCAATTTCCTACCAGTTATTTAAGGGTATATCAAAGTTACCTATTTACACCTGTCTACTTTATTTGAGAGATTTTTTGGAAAACTCATAGAACTTCTTTCTATAAAAAATTTTCAGTTTGGTCATGCTTGTTTATTTCTTAAATGATTAGAATTTGTCCAATACTTAATCTTGTGATTATCTGATTACTACAACTTTAAGCATAAAAAAGCACATCTTGACCTTATCTTTTACAACGTGTTTTAATTAAAGCTAGCTATCTAATTTTGATTAGTAATATACTTTTTATGCAATTACTTTACAGGGAATGGGCATTCCTGTGGGAAAGCTCTCTCTCTACACAGCTCTTGGAGGAGTTCGTCCTTCAGCTGTATGTATCTCCAAGAATAAAATAGAATTGTCATTAACTTTATTGCAATTGTGCAATTTTAATTTGTCTCAGTTTGATTTGAACCGATCCCATAACTTTTATTTTCAATTTTTTGATATTATGTTTTATTTTTTTGATTTCTGCTTTGTGAAAGCATATGAAAATGACAATGCTCGAATAATATTGTAAAATATCTGCAGTGTTTGCCAATAACCATTGATGTTGGCACCAATAACGAGAAGATGTTGAACGATGAATTCTACATTGGTTTAAGGCAAAGGAGAGCTACTGGGCAGGTTTGTTAGTTTTCTCATTCTAATTGTGTGCCTAAGTTAACCTTTATTTGAGGTGGCAATGTAGGCAGGCGGGGGCAGTTGGTTAACGGGTCAAAACAGGGAGTTTTTTATTTGGGTTTGGTTGAGCCAAAACACTTTTCGTGGAAGAATTTTACTTTTTCATAAACAAATAGTTTGCTGCAAATATGATTACAGAAGTTTTTTTTCTATTTCAATAATGCTCTTATACCCTGATAAATGATTTTGGATGTTTATGCAATAGAAATAAACCTTTAGTGGGTTTTACCTGTTCGACCCGTCTGACTTGTTTCCTTTTTAGTTTGTATTTAGTTTTCCAGTTGACCGGTTAGAGAATAATATAACTGGAATCGCCTCATTTATTAGCAAAGGGATCAAAATTGCCACCTATACTATCTTTTTGAATTCATTGGTTGTTAGGGTTAGAAAGAACTAGAGGAGAAGATGACTCAATATCAAGCTAACCCAATTGATTAGCTCATCTTCCCTTTATACGAATGATCGTTAAGTTCGTTACAAGCCGTTACAACTAATTGACAATATTACAATTAAATCCCTGAACTATCCTTTATTACACAATTAGTCCCTCACTATTATTCTATCCTAACAATACCCCCCTCTTGAGATCATTTTTGTCCTAAAAAATGGAAAGAAGGAAAACGCAAGCGGAACTCATCTTCAAATTCCCAAGAAGCGTCACCCACAGATAAATCCTTCCAATGAACTAGCACCTGAATAGCCGAGCGATGACCACGTTTAACCGTACGGCGATCGAGAATAGCACGAGGAAACAAAGTAAATCTCGGGTTCGCTGGCAAGGGCGTAATAGAAGAGGGACGACCCAGAGCAGGTTTAAGCAATGATACATGGAAGGTATGATGAACCATAGAATCAGGTGGCAAATCCAAACGATAAGCAGATTGACCCACACGTTCAAGAATTAGAAAAGGCCCATAATAACGTGCAGCCAATTTAACATTGCGATGAGGTTTAAGAGAGGTTTGAACCATAGGTTGCAGCTTAACATAAACCCATGTGCCCACTGCCAAGGTGCGTTCGGAACGTTGAGCATCCGCAAATTGCTTCATTCGATTGCGAGCCACTTGAAGATTCTTCTTCAATAGCTGAATCATAAGCTCGCGATCTCGATGGAGATCTTCAACAGCAGCTATAGAAGTATCCCCAGGAATAAAAGGAATATGAATGTTAGGCTTTTAACCAAATAAAGCCTCAAAAGGAGTCATTTTGATGGCAGAGTGGAAGGATGTATTATACCACCACTGAGCAAGAGGAACCCATTTGACCCATTGCAGAGGTGCATCCATAGTAATACAACGAAGATAACTTTCCAAACATCTATTTAAAACCTCTGTTTGACCATCGGATTGTGGATGGTAAGCACTAGAAGTAGCCAAGTTCACACCTTGTAATCTCATGAACTCCTGCCAAAATTTACTCATGAAAACAGGATCACGATCAGAGACGATGGAAATAGGATTACCATGAATTTTAAAGATGGTATCCAAGTAAAGTTGGGCAAGCGAAGCAGCTGTGTAAGGGTGTGAAATAGGAATGAAATGGCCATATTTTGTAAGCCTATCCACGACGACCCATATAGCACTTTTGCCCTGAACCTTTGGTAATCCAGATATGAAATCCATGGATATATCCGTAAAAATGGAAGTGGGTATCGGTAGAGGTTGAAGTAGCCCAGGGGAAGCCACAGTTTCATATTTGGCGCGTTGACAAATGGAACAGTTTTGGATAAAATTGGCCACTGCCTTGGAACAACCCTTCCAATAAAACAGCTCCTTGAGACGATATAAAGTGGCACGAAACCCTGAATGACCTCCCAATGCCGAGGCATGACACCAAGTAATAATGTCAGTTTGCAATTGGGTATCCGACCCCACCAATAATTTCCCTTTTCGAGTCAACAATTTACCATCCCAATGCCTATTCTTTACGATCGTACCGGCTTCAAGTCGTTGCAACAATTGAGATAAGGAAGCATCTTGACGCCAAGATCCTTGAATTCGATCAAGTAAAGCCGGCTGAATGGAACTAAGGTTTAGAGAAAACAGAGCCAATCCACTGACGCGTGAAAGAGCATCTGCTGCTTTATTCTCCACGCCCACCTTGTATGATATTTCATAGTCATAACCCAGTAATTTCGAAAGCCATGTTTGCTGTAAGGGCGTGATAATTTTCTGATTAAGAAGATGCTTCAAACTCTGCTGATCAGTTTTAATGATGAAATGCTTCGAGATCAAATAGTGATGCCATGTTTTAACAGCTAATAGAATGGCCAGTAGTTCCTTCTCATAAACAGACAAAGCCTGTTGCTTAACAGATAAAGCCTTACTGATGAAAGCGATTGGGTGGCCTTCTTGCATTAGAACTGCGCCCATACCCTTAGCCGAAGCATCAGTTTCGATAACAAAAGTTTTGCTAAAATCTGGTAAAGCCAATACAGGTGCTGTGCAGAGGGCATCTTTGAGGGAATCAAAAGCTGATTGGGCGAATACACTCCAAACAAAAGCATCTTTCTTCAACAAATCAGTCAAAGGTTTAGCAATATCGCCAAATCCTTTGATAAATCGTCTATAATATCCAGCAAGACCCAAGAATCCTCGGAGTTGCTTAACGGTTCTTGGAGTGGGCGATCCATAATAGATGCAATCTTTGCGGGATCAGTGGATACTCCTGCTCCTGTAATGATGTGCCCCAAATACTCCACTTTATGGCCACCAAAAGAACATTTGGATCTCTTTGCCTTCAACTGATGCTTCCTCATAAGAGTAAGAACCTCATGCACATCCAACAGATGTTGTTCCCAAGAAGAACTGTAAACTAAGATATCATCAAAGAAGACCAAGGTAGTCTTCCTCATGACTGGTTTAAAAATGGAATTCATGAGTGACTGAAATGTAGCCGGAGCATTGGTAAGACCAAAAGGAAGAACCAAAAATTCATAATGCCCCTGATGTGTTTTAAAAGCAGTCTTATGAATATCACCCTCAAACATCCTGATTTGATGATAACAGGATCTGAGATCCAATTTGGAGAAAATACAAGCACCCCCCAATTTATCTAATAATTCTTCAATTAAAGGAATTGGAAAACTGTCCTTGACAGTAGCTTCATTCAATCTCCTATAGTCCACACACATGCGAAAAGTACCATATTTCTTTTTGACTAATACCACCGGGGCTGCAAAAGAACTGGTGCTGTTCCTAATGACCCCTGAATCGAGTAATTCTTGAGTCATTTGTTCAATAATATTCTTTTGAGCACTAGGATACCTGTAGGGTTTAAGGTTGAGTGGTGTGGATTCGTCCTTCAAATGAATTCGGTGATCACAATCTCGACTTGGTGGTAACCCCGTCGGAACTTCAAACACATCACTGAACTGAGATAATAGTTGTGACATCTGTTCATCGGTAGTAGCATCAGAAATAACAGGTGTGTGTTGGTAGTTTCCTTCAGTTTGAAGGCTTTATATGTGGGCATAAATCATTTGAGAGGGAGATTGTAAGTAAGAGGACAGTTTTTCCATGGAGCATACATTGACTCCTTTACTACAAGTTCCCTTGAGTTCAAACGGTTGTTGGTTTACTGAAAATTTCATAGACAATGTATTGAAATTCCAGATAATATCATTCAAGGTTTGGAGCCATTGAATTCCCAAAACTATATCATAGTTACTCAATGGAATAACCAACATATCTGCCTTGAACCACTTGCCTTGCATGGTCCACTGAAAATCTTTACAAAGTTGAACGCATGGTAATTTGCTACCATTTGCAATGGTAACTGGAACATCTTCTATAGTTTGGGTAGGGCATTTCAGTTTAATTGCTAACTGTTGATTGATAAAGTTATGAGTAGAACCGCTATCAATCAAAATCTGCAATTGTCTTGTGCCTAAAGCCCCCACTACCTTCATGGTAGAATAAGAAGGAATACCAGTGATTGCATGAAGGGATATATGAGGATCTTGCACCTTTGAGATATTATCTGCTGGCATCATATCATCTTTTGGTACTTCTCCGTCCCCCATATCATCAACCACTTCAATTAAGAATAGTTGTTTGGTGGTGGTGCACTTATGACCCGGAGTATACTTATCATTATACCAGAAACATTCACCCCGCGCCCTTTTTTCATCAAATTCTTTACTAGTTAAGCGTTTAGTTGTTCGAACTGAGTTAATTGGATTAGCTTTAATAGGAGGAGAAGGTAATAAAGGAAGTTTTGAACTGGCTCCAAGTGATGGGTTATAATATGGTCGGGAAGCAAGTTTTAAAGATTGTTTCCCACTACCTAGTGTGATATTAGCTTGGTTTTGCAACCTTGCTAAAGAATGAGCCTCCCTCAACAATTTCGGTTTAAACAACTTCACGTAACATTTAATATCAGCCTTAAGCCCTTCAATGAACAAACTAACAGCATATTCTTCAGGAATGTTTACCTTGTTCAATAGCAGATCGAACTTGTCACAGTAATCTTCTAAGTCATCTGCTTGATTGAGAGCTTTCAAGGCTCCCATGGCATCCTCTACTAAGGTCGACGCAAATCGTGCCTGAATGGATCTCATATATTCATCCCAAGGAATGTCTGTCACCGATTTTCCTTTTGATTTAACAAAATTGTTGTGCCATTGAACAGCTCTTCCCTCTACATGTACTGCCGCATAACGTACCTTAAGCTTCTTAGGTGTTTCATCAATAGCAAAGAAATGTTCGCACCGTTGTAACCAGCTTTCAACTTCAGTACCATCAAATTTAGGAGATTCGACTCGTGAGAATCGATTATTACTTCTTGTAAGCCTCGTTTCCTCTTCTTCTCGACCATTGCTGCTATTACCGCTTGTTGTGACTCCTTCTCGATGATTATTGCTCATCGAATTCATCGATTGCAAATTCTTGATCACTTCGCCCATCTGCGATTTCAACAACAACATCTCTGCAGCTAACTCACTCTTCATATTCGTCATTTCGATCACTTGTTTCTCTGACACCGATTTGATTCCTTCCAATTCTATACGATTCTTCTCTGCCGCTGATTCCAGACGTAACAGAGACACTTCATGTTCTTTAATCGATTTCTCGATTTCCTGACTACGAGTGGACATGGTGGTTGAATTGGAGCTCCGATGAGAATCGGTAGCTCTGATACCACTGTTAGGGTTAGAAAGAACTAGAGGAGAAGATGACTCAATATCAAGCTAACCCAATTGATTAGCTCATCTTCCCTTTATACGAATGATCGTTAAGTTCGTTACAAGCCGTTACAACTAATTGACAATATTACAATTAAATCCCTGAACTATCCTTTATTACACAATTAGTCCCTCACTATTATTCTATCCTAACATTGGTTGTCGAGTGGCTTTTTCTATTTGCTAGTTATCTAGTGTCCTGAGTCTTAATTGTGTGATACCTTGGTTGGCATATATTAGATGTGGCAAATTGGGCAGGTCAGATGGAATGTATAAGCTGTAACGGGTCAAACAAGTAGATTTTTTGGTTTGGGTTAGCTACTTAGGTTGGCCCGAAACATTTTGTCCAAAACCTTACCTTGTTCAGAAACAATTAGTGTGTCAAATATCATTACAAAAGTTGTTATTTAGTAATTCTCTTGTTTGTTCGAAAAGAAAATGTGTTAGGGGTTTTATGCATGCAAAAACACACCTTTGGCTGCTTTTGACCCGTTCAACCCATTTGACATGTTTTATTTATCAATTATGTTCTTTAAAGAATAGAGATTACACAAATCGACTCGTTTTTACATAATTGGGCCAACTCCATACAGCATATATTTTTTTGAATTCTTTGTTTATCGAGCGATTTGTTCTATTCCCAGGAGTATGCTGAACTTATGAATGAGTTCATGTCTGCTGTCAAGCAGAATTATGGGGAAAAGGTTCTCATTCAGGTTAGCAACTTTTATTATCTTTTCTATTTTCTTTTTCTATTTTTACTTCTAGTTTCTTTCTTGCACATGATAAATGGTGCTCATCACAGTCTATTAATCTTATCTTTTCAGTTTGAGGATTTTGCAAACCACAATGCCTTTGATCTTCTTGAAAAGTACAGAACCACCCATCTTGTATTTAACGATGATATACAGGTAGTTTATAAATAGAAAACAAAATAGTGCTTGGTATTAAAGAATGGGATGGGCCATTCCAGCGGAATGAGACAAACATGTTTGTTTAGTATGACGGTACAGAATGGACCATCCCACAAGGAATAAATCCTTTCAATTAGTAATTTTATTCATTGGGGGAGGGTTTTTTTTCCCCATTCCGTCAAGGAATGGAACGAAAGTTATAAGTTTACAATGTAATTTATTTTTATCCAATAAGTTATGAATTATAATAAATCTAGTTCATTAAAATCTTTGATAATTTCTTTAAATTTTCCCAAAATGGTTAGGAATATATATTTTTAGTATAATCTTATTTGAGTTTATCTTCATCTTTATTTTGTTTTTAAAATTTGTTATTACAAATATAAATTTCTGTATTTTTATTAATTATGTACTAGCTAGAAGTAAATTTACATCTTAATTATATAATATGAAAAATAATAGATAGACCCATATTTATTTAATAATATTGAAAGTAAAATAATTAATTTTTTTTCTGAACATATCATGTCTAATAATAATTCAAATGCTAAAAAATAATAATAATAATACTAAAATACATATCACAAAAACATATTAAATGTCCCTTTCCATTGCTACATGCAAGATGAGCTGTTTGGGTAGCGGGTATAGGCGGGTTTCACATTTTTAATAGTAACCTGTTAATTATGTGGGATTTAGCTTTTGACCTGTTTCCCTTTTAGCTGGTTTTTATGTATTGGACTCAATATAACTCATTTCGAAAGAAAACACAAACGAAACAGACTATAAAAATTATGGCTTGTAATTAAATGGCTACTTATTTTGTTTTAGGGGACAGCTTCCGTGGTGCTTGCAGGGCTTATTTCTGCACTAAAATTAGTTGGTGGATCTTTGGCAGACCACAAATTTCTATTCCTTGGAGCTGGAGAGGTAGGCCAATCCTACTTAGTTTTTCACAATTCATCATCCTTCTACTTCTTGATCTGTGGCATTTTTTCCTTTATATATCTGTTTAAGCTCTTATTCATGCAGGCTGGCACAGGCATTGCTGAACTCATAGCTCTCGAGATATCAAAACAGGTTAGAAAATATCTAGATTAAAGGTGACAAGATGGGTGGGTTGACACATGACAGGTTGGATCAGGTGGACCTACAACCAAACATTTTTGGAATTTTTAATAAACCAATAAAATGAGAAATGTGTTCACAATATATTAAGTAATCTTACTCTTGAAAAAAGCTATTTAGAACGTTGTATGCACTAAAAACACAACACATGTAACCTCCCTATTCCCTTCGTAGTTACGTTTTTTGGTTCGACCATTTGCTCCATTTGATGTAAAGAAATGGGTTGTCGGAAAAAAAAAAAAAAAGAAAAAAAAGCCACTATATAATTTCACCTAAAGTGCTTCTAAATATCTTAACTTTCTTGTTCTTTGTGATTGAGTTATTCTATAAATCCTTTTAGTTTGTTTTTTGGATCAACCATAAACAAACATAAACAAAATGTTTGATTTATCATTACATCTCTCAAAACTCTCCCTTCTATTTATGTTTGACCCAAAAACAAACTTTGAGGACTCATTCTATTATAAAAGAAATTGAGGGACTTAACTGCACCTTTTTTGTAAAGTATACATAAGTTGTTTGATGGTAACACTAAAAACACCCAAAATGATGAAGGAAATGAGCTAATATTGCCACCATTCTAACTCTTAGCCCCTCAACAACTACACTTCCCCCCCCCCCCCCCCCCCCCCCCCCCTTTTGAAACGCACCTGCACACACACATCTTGAGAGATTAATGATGAGGTTATGTGATGTATGTTTCGTACAATAATGCAGACAAATACTCCATTAGAAGAGAGCCGCAAGAAGGTTTGGCTTGTGGACTCAAAGGTAATAAATATGAAAATACATCATCTCTTCTGCTTGTTTTTTTTGCACAACCGTAATTATTTTATTTTTTTGTAAATAATTTTGTAGGGTTTGATTGTTAGATCCCGCCTAGATTCACTACAGCATTTCAAGAAGCCCTGGGCCCATGATCATGAACCTGTTAATAAATTCTTGGATGCTATCAAGGTTCGGATCTCTTTCTGTCTCTAGTCTAAGTTGGATAATAGTTTGGTTCAAACTAGTTGGCTCTGATTGGGTTTGCCTGTCAGAGCTTTTAGTTATCAACCTATTTATCTTTTGAATCTCATGAATGTTTTTGTATATCTCTTTTTTATTAGCTTTTCTTTTTTACCTAAGATGGTGTTTTTGACCCATTTACTTGCGAATGAGTCAATTTGGGTTGTGTTTTATAAAAGTATGTAAAAGTATGTGCTCGTTTCACTTCCCTTGTGTTACCAGACAATCAGGCCAACAGTGTTGATTGGATCATCAGGGGCAGGACAGACTTTCACAAAAGAAGTTGTTGAAACTATGTCGTCTTTTAATGAGGTAATTTATTCCTACCTAACGATTTACTTGTCTGCTTTAATAAGAAATTAAATAGAAAGTGAATGATTCATAATTAAGTTTCTTTTTTTGTTTGCAGAAACCTATTATTCTTGCTCTTTCCAACCCAACTTCACAATCCGAATGTACTGCTGAGCAAGCTTATACCTGGAGTGAGGTATGGCCGCTATCTTTCTAACTATATTTCCATTAAATATACACAGTAAATGCAACTATTATAGAAATTTAACAAACATGCTATCAGATATAAATGTAGCTTTTGGTTGGTATCTGGCAACCCTCCAAGTGTAATCTCAAATGGATTTTGATGATTTGATCCCATCTCAATATGATTTTATTTTGCCAATAGAAAGATCATTGTGTTAGGGGGTGTTGGATGTGCGTCAGCTGTTTGAAAATATAAAAATTTGATGATCAGATGTTTGAATATTTTGCCAAATTCTGATAATTGAAAGAATTAATAGATAAAACGATGGAACAAGACATTTTTGTTGGAAAAATTAGACTGTTATGTGAAATGGGAATAGATTTGTAGTACATCCAGATAGAAAAGGGGTGAATAAGTAATTTTATATTACCATTAGATGATCAGTTTTGTTGTAGCGGGTATGCAACTGATTTTCTAAACTCTATTATTAGACCCCTAAATAAGTACAAACATCCAAGAGTATAGTTGCAAAAGACAATTAGTTTCAATATGCAAATCCAAACGCCCACTTAGTTGTGTGTGTCAAGAGATTTAAGTGCCCAATTTGGACTTTGGTTAATAAACCAAACATTGTTTTAAATTCAGTGACCTAAGGCTATGCTTACATATTTGTTTCTACTTTGTTATAGGGTCGTGCTATATTCGCCAGTGGGAGTCCATTTGACCCTGTCGAATATAATGGAAAGGTCTACGTGTCAGGCCAGGTCTCAACTTCTTGAACATTAAACGATATTGCTCTATAGTTTTCTAACAAGAAATTAGGGAGAACTAATTATTGTTTTATCCATTCCAGGCCAACAATGCATACATTTTCCCTGGATTTGGTCTGGGATTGATAATTTCTGGTGCAATCCGTGTTCATGATGACATGCTTTTAGCAGCCTGTAAGTTCGCATCTTATTTTCTCTATTCACTCTCATCACCAATTGACTTTTGACATTTAGAAGTTATAGTTTCTACCCATATACATAAATTCCGGACTTGTTATATTGGTGATGGTGAGTTGGTTAAATAGAAAAAAAAGCTGAAAGGTTGCCCAAAGCGTATTCAAGTTTCAACTAGCTATGCTTCCTAATTTTTTTTAAAGGACTATATAGATTTTGTAATAGCATCAAATACATTGTTCATCTATGAATTTTAAAACTAGGCAAAAGAGGAGTTCGTGGATAACCCAGCCTGACCCTACTAGTCTGACACATGCTTAAAATCATCTGTTTTGATATGAAACTGTTTGACCCGTTACACAATACACCCGATACGCGAATTTTGCCATCACCATGACACCAACTAAGATCTACTAGATTGTTCTGTTTATCATTACTATATAATTTTCTGTAAAAGTTTTATTATGTAATTTAACATTGTTTATTTGTTCCTCGTATTGAATGAAACAGCCGAGGCTCTAGCTGAACAGGTTACACAGGAGCATTTTGACAACGGGTTAATATACCCACCGTTCACCAACATCCGCAAGATTTCTGCTCATATTGCAGCCAAGGTGGCAGCCAAAGCATATGAACTTGGTGAGACCTCTCTCTAAAAACAAAACCACACCGACTATTCAGTTTGGCTCTTATATCTTGAGTTTTTAAAACACCCTCATGGTTCTTAAGTTTTTCAAAGTTAGCATACCACTCAAATTAATTCGCTCACCTCAACCAAGCAATAAACTATGCACTAAAGAGACCTGTCTGTTGTTTAATCATTGCTTCTGTTATAATAAAATGTTTGGCTTATTTGGGACCAAACCGGTTATGGGTTCCGGTTCTTGTCAGGTCTGGTTTTGACCCTATCTAGTTCTGTTTAAATGCAAGTCTGTAAAGCTAAATGCAAATTTTGATTGGGTTTGTAGGCTTGGCGAGTCGTCTTCCCCAACCAGAAAACCTCGTAGCTTATGCCGAGAGCTGCATGTACAGCCCCAAATACCGCAGCTATCGTTAAGTTTAGTGAAAAAAAATGACAGTTAATCTGTTGCTGTTAGCAATTTTTAGAGGGTATGTTGTTAGATGCATGTTGTAATGTTTATTCATCAACACATTTTATTGACTTGCAGTTGCAGATGATAAAAACTTATAGCTTAACTAACTTTTGTTTATTCTTTTACAAATACCTGTTCGGTTCTCTGTGTGAATACTCCTTTATCATATGCAGTTTAAAGTTGGCCGTTTGTAATTTAATTGCCCTGAAATCTGATATTAAATTCAACCTAAAAACTGAACTGAAATGTCAAATTACTTTTTTTTTTAAATGATGAACTTGCATACTCTCTAGATACACTCTTAAAAGTTCCATCAATGTTCATTATAAGACTAAAACATTAACCATATTTAAAAAAGAATGCATTTACGACACATCATGACACCTTTAATCTACAGTGATATTGGTATATATCCAAATACTTTTTAACTACAATTCTAATAGTTTAAATCTAACATTATAATATATATTAATCCATTTGGTCGGTTACTACAGTAACCAGGGCTATATCAGTAATTTTGCAGTGAAGTGCTACGTGTTGCGCTCTGCTTCTCATGTTACATCTACGTGTAGACACATAGAAGATCATATTCACAATAACCAACACCGCCTCTGTCACTCGCCTCCTCTCTTCACCGTTTATGATCTCTCTCTACATTTCACGACGATGGCGTTTGGTGATGATTATCATTGAATCTGCCGTTGTTTCGAGTATAGGTTAATAAGTTAGGGCAACAATGTGGGTTGTTCAACTTACGTGGAAGAGGAATTAGGGCTGAGATGAAAAGATGATCAAGATATAGGGTTTGAGGATTGGTATCAAGAAAGTTTATCTTTTGCTTCCCAATTTCAGTCCAGTGGTTGATTTGGTGTTGAACTCGGTCCGGAGGTTATGGCGGCTGCTAGGGTTCACAATAGCGATTAGTTCAGGTATGTCAACTAATCTAATTCCTTCCATTGTTGATATACGGTCGACGATCCACCTTTCATTCTCTGTGATAAGGCTAATTTTACAATCTTTACCGCAGATTGACAATGAATTTTGATAATAGCAACTTGAGCTTAGTAGGTTTGCTTTCTTGCTCAAGTAAACTGATAAAGTATGCTCTTGATGTTCACTAATTTTATGAGTGTAGCAGTTAATGGGAATATATATGTTGTCATCAATTTCAAATTGAAGCTTTCAGTACTTACTCTTAACCATTGAATGCTACGTATTCCTTAATCACTATCAATTTAGACTAATGGTCATTGTTCTAACCATATCAAGAAGCTTCAAAATTCCTATATATCTTGCACATATCGATATATTGGTTTCTTTTTCATTGATATGTCAGGGGGATAAAAAACGAGAACAATATGCAGATTCGAAGTTCATCATGTTAAAGAGCATTAGAGCATCCAAGATTTTGTAGTACCTGGAAATGAGTTTCTTTTAGACTTACATCATCAACTACACAAAGGTTGTTTTCTTAAACGAATGATGACAACCCAGCCATGACAAAGGTGTTACCAACACTCGCAATACACATAAACAAATATACATATGTGTGTATTTAAATATAATTTTGAGATTTATATATAACATTTAATTACTATTTTTGTTGTTATTATCTCACGATATAACTGCAGGGAAAAGCTATAATGTAGTCACTTACGGTAGTGCAAGGCTTTTGGAGGTCGTTTTTTTATTCACAGAAAAGCTATAATGTACTCACTTAAGGTAATGCAAGGCTTTTGGAGGTACTTTTTAATTTTCTATGGTTGTAGATGGCAATTCAGATATGATTTTGTGAAATATCAGTTCATATGGACATAACCCCGCAAAAACGTGGGTGACGAGTCAAAACAAATTTGGGTCAAAGCAGGCCATTTAAAAAAGGTATTAATTTGGTTCGGGTCAAATGCGGTTAGCTCAAAATGTACTTGGGTTTAATTGATCATTTTAGATTGTAACATTGTTGGGAAGAACTTATGGTTTGCTAGATGAAAAATTGAGAAAATGTTCATTGTTTAAAAAAAATGCATTGTTGATACTAGGCCTTCTCTAGGAAGGATTATACCTAAAAATTGAAATTTTGGTTTCTGATCTGTAATGTTTATTAATAAGTGTGTAAACCTTTTGTTCATTAAAATTGTAGTAGATTTTTTGAAGAGCACCTTAATTTTTATTCTAATAAGTGCCTCAGTTGGTTGTTGCCAATTTGTGAGGAAATCATATATTTTTCTGTTACTTTGCATAAGGCTTACTGATTTTAGGTTCATCATAGAAAAGTGCATATGTTTTCGTTTTGGTCTTTAGTAATGTTGCTTTTTGTAGATCTTTAAATCGAGTATCTGCTAATGTTATGTTGTGTGATGCTTTAAATAATGAGACAATAATGTTTGTGCTTGATTTTTGTTCTTTTGTCGTTGTCGTTCATCTGATTTTGTTCATCTGTTTGTGGTGTATAGATACAACATCTCAACCAGGGCTTTTGTTCATAAGGAGAGACGAACCCTGGTATGCATTCTTACTTTATGTGTGAACAATTATGAAACCATGTATTTGTGCAGAATGACACCACTTGCTCCCATTTATGTTATGTAGTCATATTTGAATCATTATTTGTTATTAGGCGGTGTGCTTTATAGGGTTAAGATGTCGAACTAGATGATTCTGTCCAATTGCATTTCTACTTTGAATAGCTAATTGTTTACTAAATAGAACATATGGGTAACAAAAACTTGATGGTGAAACGAATTCATGGTTGTGATATTTTCAAGTATTTTACTAACAAATAACAATACATATGGGTAACAAAAATTCATGGTTGTGTTGTTTGTGATTTTGTTTTGTGTTTGCTGGTGTGTGTTAATTTGTTGGTACTAATCGTTTGTGTATCCATTTG
Organism: Flaveria robusta; assembly: GCA_025506415.1. NCBI lineage: Eukaryota > Viridiplantae > Streptophyta > Magnoliopsida > Asterales > Asteraceae > Flaveria > Flaveria robusta. The sequence continues at coordinate 62,293 of JACCIZ010000328.1, forward strand.
TTCAGGTTGATTTTATCTTTGTGTTGCTGTTGCGTTATTGTTGTACACTTGCTCTTTTAGAGCGTAGTTGTAAAGGTAGAGGATTAGTGGTTGTGTTGAAAATGTACAGTGTAAATGCCCTTGCGTATTGTTGCAACCCAAAAACAAAAACGATTTCATAGAACATTGGTTCTATATTATGTATGAGCTAACAAGAGTAGGTTACAAAAGAACCCCGCGGCAACGTGCGGGTTCATATTCTAGTTAAAATATAATTATTATGTTTTTCTGATTATATAATAATTAATATATTTGCTTTTTAAGCGGGTAAACAAGCATCAGACATGTGTCAAGTAATGTATCACCCAATATTGTATATGTTTAACTAGGTTAAAATCTCGTGTAATACACGGACTAAATAAATTTACTGTTACATGGTTAATAATATAAAAAGTTATATTTTTGTAAAGGTAGAGGATTAGTGGTTGTGTTGAAAATGTACAGTGTAAATGCCCTTGCGTATTGTTGCAACCCAAAAACAAAAACGATTTCATAGAACATTGGTTCTATATTATGTATGAGCTAACAAGAGTAGGTTACAAAAGAACCCTGCGGCAACGTGCGGGTTCATATTCTAGTTAAAATATAATTATTATGTTTTTCTGATTATATAATAATTAATATATTTGCTTTTTAAGCGGGTAAACAAGCATCAGACATGTGTCAAGTAATGTATCACCCAATATTGTATATGTTTAACTAGGTTAAAATCTCGTGTAATACACGGACTAAATAAATTTACTGTTAACATGGTTAATAATATAAAAAGTTATATTTTAAATATTGTGTATTATACGGATTGAATAAACCCATGAATTGCACATTTGAAAATTTAAAGTTAACATATTTAAAATTTTAATTATGGATAGTTTTAATTAATGAATAAATATTATAGCATTCATAATTAAGATGAGAGAGAAGCGGGAAAATCATTTATTAGATAGTCTAGAATTGTGAAGTGTCCGGATTTATTTTTATTTATTAGTATAGAGACTAGGTTAAAATCCAGTGTAATATACGGATTAAATAAATTTACTGTTACATGGTTAATAATATAAAAAGTTATATTTTAAATATTGTGTATTATACGGATTGAATAAACCCATGAATTGCACATTTGAAAATTTAAAGTTAACATATTTAAAATTTTAATTATGGATAGTTATTAATTAATGAATAAATATTATAGCATTCATAATTAAGATGAGAGAGAAGCGGGAAAATCAATTATTAGATAGTCTAGAATTGTGACAAGTGTCCGGATTTATTTTTATTTATTAGTATAGAGATACCAGCAACAAAGTTAATAACTAATACTATACGTAATACCCATCTTGCTTTAATTTATATGTTAAATGCGTTGAAAGTAGGGGTGTTCAAATTCGGATATCCGAAAATTTCGGATAGTGAATTTCACTATCCGAATCCGAATCCGAAATTTCAGATATCCGAATTTCGGATATCCGAAATTTCGGATTCGGATATCCGTTCGGATATCCGAATTTCAAAAAAATTTGTATTATTTAATAAATTTTGTAAAAATATAATAAATTTTATTGAAATTCTTTTCATATATCCGAATTTTTTTATTAAAACATCCGAAATATCTAAAAATATCCGAAATATTTAATTAATATTTAATATTTTTAAATTTTTATAAAAATATTTTGGATATTTCGGATATCCTAAATATCCGAAAATTCTCAAAATCACTATCCGAATCCGAATCCGAATCCGAAATTTCGGATATCCGAATTTCGGATTTTCGGATATTTCGGATTCGGTTTCGGATTCGGATATTTTTGAACACCCCTAGTTGAAAGTACATAAGGCATATGCCGCATTTTCGTGCTTGTTTATGTTGAATTTGATATGCACCATGCAGCTTAATGCATATATTTAAATTATCCAACATCATATCCTTATAATTATGTGACCTCCCAACAAAAAATAGTCGATATACTCTAGCATCTAGAGAAGAGAACGATTGCAAGCAATAGTATTTATTGATTCCCCAACTATTAAATAAATAAGAAAATGTGTAATGAAAATGATGCCCTCCCTTAACTATTAAAACTAACTGAGTTTAACGGACAAGAACCATACTCACAAACTTAACCCAAATGTTTGGGATATCCTTACAATTTTAAAACTCTTAAGATTAAACGCGTAATTTGATCAAGCCAAAATACCATCACGTGCAATTCTTTTGTATCTTAATAACGAATTAATTGGTTTGAACAGTTGAACCAAGATGCCATCATAACTATCGATTCAACATGTGTGATTTTCCGATATACAATAGACTACTAAAATAGTAAATTCATAGGATTTATCAATTATCATAAATCATTTTATTGGGCCAAAGTTGAAATCAATCCAGCACATCAAATTAGTTCACGTATCAAAGGGTTTAATATACACACACAAAACCCTAATCCCTATTCCTATAAATCCAGCCTCTTTCATCGATTTATTCCAATATTCATGAATCATGGCCTCTCTGCAATTCATTGCTTGAATCTGTTTCAATGTTCTTATGATTCATAATTTGCATAATCTTTCAGTCTTCATCAAAACGATTTGAAGACTGGTGGAATATACGATCATTATCTGCACAACAATCTCTCCGTATTCATGATTTTTGATATAATCTCTATGTGATTAGAATCATTTCATAATTAGATGAAAGTGAAGATGAAGCAAGGATAGTGTGTATCGAATTTGTGCTTAATTGATGCACTCTGCTCGAAAGAGTTTCTTGCGATAAACAAGCGGAAGGTGGGCAGTTGTGTTCCATTTTTTCAGTTGGAATCTTCAACAATCATCTTCCCTAAATTTCTTTATATTTTTAGTATTGATTTCAAATTTCATTTATATTGATTTTGGAGTTGATTTTATACAACTTTGGTTTTTCATACTTCTTGAAACCTATGTTATTAAAACTGGACCTTTTTAAGCTTTGATAAGCCGACTAGATTACTCGTATTTATGTATGGAGTGGGTGTTTGAGATTGCTTATTTGCAACCAACTTTTGATTTATTAACTTTTAAAAAATTAAATAAGTCAAAAAAAAGTGTTTGACAAACCTAAAATTATTTTTTAAACTGACTTTTCATATAGGGTAAAAAGAAGGTTTTAAATGTGCAAACCGTAACACCAAAAGTAAATTATGAACCATAAAGAAGAATCATGAGGGAATAGAAATGGATGAAAGTTTGGTGGTAAATGTTGTATAATTATTGTTTGAATCCTATGATATGCATATTTTTAAGACGGTTCACTCCAGCTAGTTCTGGTAGAAAAAAATGAGTTCTTGCTCACTCCTGAGTGTATGTATGTATCTTTGTAAATTTTGTGTATTTTTAAGTTTTACAAAAAAACTTGATCCTTAGAAAAGTAAGGGTCTTAGGTTGTTTGTGCCGGTGTACTCTTAGACAAACTTGGTACTTGGTATGATGGTAGGTGATTTTTAATCTAATTTATAGAATTTTATAAAAATAATAGATTATGAAGTGATCAAATGAATTTTATTTGTTATAATTTATTAATTGGATGATTTTTGGACTTTATGTATTTGGTTGTCAATGTTTTTAAACGTAAAATGTTTTGTCCTTATTATTAACAAACGTTAAAAAATTATTATTTGGGTGCTATTTGCCCTTCTGAAATGTTCACAAATGTTGATGGAAAACATGTAGGCTTCTCACACATGGTGTGAATATATTTCTAAAAATAAGCGATCATTTGCAATAAAATAATTGAAAAAAAAAGTGTAAAAATCATGTGAGATTGTGAGAAAGAGAAATAAAATAAAAAGAAAATATATGAAAAAAATAATAAATAAGGTCAAAAGATAAGTATTTTTAGATCGGATCCAACTAAGAGCGCATGTGCCCTGAGTGATCAGCAGTTCTACGTGAACCCGTCCACTTATCTTAATGATTTGCTTGTGACTAATAGTGATCAATGTCAGACATACCTAAGTTAGGGTATGCTAACTCGCCAGAGACAATTTAACATACAGCCACATATCAAAAAAATTTATACAAACCATTCACACATCTCGGATACAACCCTAAAACATTAAGTAAAAAAGTGACGGTTAGACTCACCTATTTTAGACCAAAACCAGACTTTGTCCCATGACAAACCTATTTACCAAACATATATGTTTTCTTAAACATATTACATGGTGTATTATAGTACACTAAACGCTTGCTTGGTTCTTTCCAAAACCCTAGCTTACCCAACACTATGATGATTCAAAATATGAAGGTTTGGAATCTTACAACATATCTGGAGCACCCGATCGACTTTAGACGATCACAGATTCCCCAAAGAGCGATCCAACAGTGAAATGTAGTTCAATAACGTCACAATTCTGTTTATTATCACAATGTCGAGTGTTAGAGATAAAAACAAGTCTTACCAATGAAACCGAGAGCTCCTAAGCATAACTCCTAGCAAGGAAACGTTGTAGAGCTCAAATCCAATCTTCGTACGCCTTCTTGAACACCCCGAGATTCCCAAACTAAAGAGAGAGCGAGCGCCATAGGTTGTTTGTAGAGAGAGGGAGGGAGAAGTTGATTGAAATATGAAATACCTGAGTTTTGGGGGCTTTTATATGTTTTCTGATCGCGTAGGTTCTTAGCAAACCATCACTAAAACCATATCGGTCCACTATGGCATGGCCAAAGGAATATTCACATTTTAAGAAAGGAATATTCACATCTGGGAAGTAACATTTGTCGCGAACTGCTATCAAAAGCTTAGCGGTCTACTGTGGACCATTTTTTCAGAATCCTCTTTTCAAGTCACCCTATTTTCATATATTATGGGTTCCGTAACTCATTTTCTAGCTCGAGATATGCCTATACTGAATTTGGGTTGCTCAAGGAGAGCTTTTCAATTCATTTCGCTTCCGGTTTTTACAACAGTTCGTCACGGCTCGCGTTCTCCAATACTTCGAAATTTTCCAATGTTACTATCTATCCTTCACCTACCCAAGCCACCATCTCTCTAACAAGTCAACGTAATTTATCTTGTAGTACATCCTTCTATAATGTTCTTAAGCATCTATGTAACAAGTCTAAGGGTTGTTTGGTCTTTAAGTTGGTGTGTTTATGTTGTATAACCAACCAAAAGTAAAAAGAAGTTTTTTTACAAGATTCAATTATGAAAGAAACGCTATATACGGATTAAAAAGCAAGAACACACATTATAGATTGAAGTGACTAAATTTGTATGGTAAATCATTTTTGGATCGAATCATGTCATGCTTTCCATATCTACCACACCATGTATCATCTCTCTTTTGATCATGTCACATACAATAATATTATTACGAAGTTTTTGTAATGGGAATAAAAAAGACGACAGTCGATAGAAAAGATAGACATCAAAATCTTTAATAATAAATATCTACGACATGAACCAAACACATTACACAACTGTACAAAACCGACTTTAAATTCTTAATTTTCTTAAAAACCAAAACAAAATCTTTAATATTATTTTTACCTTAATCCTCGTATCTGACAGAGTTTTTATCTATATAGCAATGAAAATTCACGAACACATTGTGTATTGTGTATATATACTTCGAGAACATACTATCTATACTACTATATAATACATATTAGAAGGATAAGATTGTAATTTTATTTAAAGTGTAAGACACCTATATAAAATTTTAAGCATAGAGTACAAGTGCTTTTTATAATAATTCCACGTTTGCCCCCATTTAATTAACTTCTTCTAATTATTGTATTATTTAATACACATTATTAATTTATTATTTAATAATATGATATTATTTAATTCACTTCATTAAGTTTTATTTTATTTTTAATAATATAAATTAACACTTAAATTTATAATGACTAATCATATTTTTAAAACTAAAGTTTTATATTATTTATAATAATATAAACTGATATTTAAATTTATAATTACTAATCATATTTTTTTAAACTAAATACTATTTAAATTAAGTATTATTTTATTTAAATACTTATATCTATACTATTTTATAATAAATCTATCTGGATAGAGATGTAATTTTGCCAAACATACAAGTTTTGAATCAACATATATAAAGAAGTAGAAGGCATTTAATAAAGTTAAAATAAAGAACTGATTAAAATTTTACGATAATTTAGGGGCAATATGGTAAATTTATCAATTAAATTTTATATATCTTGGTATTTTTGCCCTTGTCTCTTTCACGTATTAAATAAACATTATTAATACATTATTTAAAAATATGATATTATTTAATTCACTTCGTTAAATTTTATTTTATTTATTAACTTTCTCCAGTCTATGCAAATCACTACTGAAAGCTGCCTCCGATGATCATAAAACTCTAACCTATATTCATAAAACGAAACCTCCTAAAATCTAGCTAATAAGTGATTTTCGACCACAAATACCACTAATGCTTTTATTAATCTTGTTGGAATAATATAATTATCTTAAAGACTTTTATAATATACGTAATTGTTTTCTTTCATTCAATTTTTTCAATAAATATATTTTGATTTTTTAATTTACATCATAACGCACCGAGCCAATACCGACTACAATCGAATTCTCAAAAAATCACGCAACAGTCGTACCGCTACAACGCGCGGACATTTACATTAATTTATTTTTTATGATTGTGTTTGAAAGTACAATATCAATATCCAATCTAATGAGATGAGATATATGCTTTTAAAAATATCACGTCTATAAAGACAAATACAAGTTGAAGTGCGATACAGCCAACGCGTTCTTCCCCCCTTTCCCCTCACTTCTTCTTCCTCCTTCATCAATCATCATACCCCAATAATAATAATAATCATCATCATCAAAATATTCATCTCAAATCCACCCCCAAATCGTATCTCCCTATGTTAATCTAGGGTTTCATTCGCTTTCTCCCTTCTAATTTCCCCCAGATCGACCTTCATTCCCCCTTTAACCCTAATCCCTAAAGGGTTTCGATCAAACCCCAATTTCAATTCAAATTTTCAATTCAATCTCTGTAATTTTAATCTTCTTCGTGATCTTCTGACTGAGGAGTTTGAATTTCCCAATTTTGGGTCGAATTTCAGAGACCCACTTGAAAACTTTCAAGCAATTGCTTTCTCGATTGATTGTTTATGAATTAGGGCTTTGTAGAATCGAATTTGGGTAGTGATGGTGGGTTCGGAGGCTTTGAGTTCACCGAGGCAGCACGGAGTTACCAAACCCTTGTCTCTAGCGGGCCATCTGAGGCTGATTTACTCAGAACTAAAAAGTTGAATAAGGTAGGGTTTGTCGGTTTGATACTTGATTTGAAGAGTTTCTTTGTTTAATTATGTTTAAATGTTTGCAATTTTGTTGTTTTTTTGAAGTTTTTGGTAGATGCTGAACTATATGAAAGTCAAGAAGAAGCAGCGAAGAGGGAGAAAGTTCTTGGTCAAATCAAGCAGGTTCTTGTGATTAGTGTTGTCGATCTCTTTTATGATGTTTTTTTGCATTGAAATTTCTTTTTTTTTTTTTTGTCATCATATGAGCTATATACCCACTTGATTATTTCTTTAGTGTTTATTTTAAGTTATAACCTTAACTGTTAAGCATGTCATACAACCTTAGATTATGTTCTATTTTCCAGGAAAGAGTGGGTTGCAAGCTTGCAATGGTTTGTTTTGAGTTTATTGAAGGCTGCTAGTAGTCAGTAGATTATATTATGAAATGTGCAGAATTGTTACACGAGGCATCAGGCATGAAGTAGGTTGATTATTAGGATGTTTTGTTTCGGGTTTGTTAATTAAGTGCGTCCTGCATATGTTTACGTAGCACAAATGCAAGACTTTCTGTAAATGAAGTATCTTAAATTAGTAGATCTTATCTATTAGGGATGATATATTTGTATCTTTTGGTGATACATTTCGTATCTTTAATCTTCCAATCATGCAAACTTTCTAAAGATGATTGGAGTGTGATCGAATACCCGCTTCTGATGATGGGGGTGCTTATACTTGTGAGTTTCTTCTGTTAATTTTAGTTAAGCAAACACAGGGACAAATAATCACCAAAATGGGTAACGTTGTATTCCATAGTTTATAAATGTCATGCACTAAATCTTACCAATAGCAAGGATTTCTTTTAATATTCATCAAATAGCATTTTGACAATCAGCAGCGAGCAATCATTCCAAGCAATTAGATTTAACAACTTAAACTAGTGATTTTTATTTAACACCAATTTACAATAAATATAGACCATTGAATACGATTAGCCATTTAGCCTAAAGGCCATAAATTACTATGTCAATGGAAGTGATGAGTTTGATATAATATTCTCTCTATATGGTAAGTTATACGAAAAGATGCCTGATGGGCATATTTTGTATTGTCTAGGTACTTGCTTTCTTTGTTATTCTTTACCATGGTTTTTTGATCACTGGGTTGTCGCATTTGTTTTCTAATGGTTCATTCAAGGTTACCCAATGTTGATATGACAATGTTTGGCAATTTGATGTGGTGGCATAGATTGTAGTCGACTGGGTGAAGGAACTTACTCGCCTTCGAGGGTACTCGGATCAAATGGTGGAGGATGCAAATGCAGTCATATTTACCTTTGGTTCTTATCGACTCGGGGTAAGAAAGTATTTGAATGCAAAATATTAATATTGTAATCAAAATGAACTGCAATACTATAAATAAAGTTCTCTTTTTTGGTGTTTACATCTGTACACACGTAAGACATTGCTGCTTTGCTGCACCAGCCACTAAGTGTGCTAAAATGTTATGGGTGAGAATGATTTAGATCTGTTCATTTATAAGTGGGTCGAGTTGGGCTACGTTTAATCTGTAACAGGTTAAGCGGACAAATTAAAAAGGGGTTTGCTAAAAATAGACCTTAGGGTTATTGTCAACAACTAAATTTCAATTAATTAACTTAAAAAAGTATTTAGTTTTTTTTTTATCAAGCATCTCAACCAAACCCACTCATTCAACCACCTTTTTTCCCACATAGTCCTACACTCCTACTTTTCCTTGTCACTTAATAATTAACATGATTGTAAGAAAAGAATAATTTAAGACTAAGCAATTAAAAGGTAGTTGTTACCAATAGGTCTAAGGGCTGTTGTTTGCAATTTTCCAATAAAATAGCTTAAAAGGAAATAAGGTTGGATTTTTAAAATTCACTTTAAGTGTAATTTAATGTATAAAACCTTAAAGGTCATGTATGATAAAATTGCATTATTAGAAAAATTATATATATTTTTTGTAATCATATATAGCACACTGTTTTTTAAGGAAATAAAGTTTTTTTTTGATAAGAGTATTTCATGTCAGTCCAACCTGATCGGGACTTTACCAAAATTATTGTATCAACCGCGACCTATATTGATATATTATTCAACCTGGCCGTTTTGGCACCTCTAGTTATGGGTACTAAAAGTTAATACACAGGACTATCTGTATTTTTTTATCCTTTAAATTCATGCACAATTGTCTGTTAGTTTTTTTTTTGGGTATTGAAGTGTTGTAGTTAGAGGCTTCTTATTTTATTACTAATGGTTTTGTTCTCCAACTTTTGTGGTAGGTTCATGGTCCTGGGGCAGACATTGATACCTTGTGTGTTGGACCATCTTATGTTAATCGAGATGTGAGGCTTCATACAATTTAATCTGTTCTTTATTGTTGACGAGAGCATTGAACTTTGATTTGATTACAAACAGGCCACTGTCTTACAATCATTGATCTAAATGATCTGTAATTGTGTTCTGTTTTCATGTTCTCATTATTCAATAAGTTCTTACTAGAACCATACACAGTACTTCAATAGAACACGCATGTTATTCTTTATTACTTACTCTCTTCGCTAATATTTCAGGAAGATTTCTTCTTTGTTTTGCATGAGATGTTGGCTACAAAGGAGGAAGTTACTGAACTTCAACCAGTTCCAAGTGCTCATGTTCCGGTTATGAAATTTAAGTTTGAGGGGATATCTATTGATCTTCTTTATGCTAGTATTTCCCGTTTAGTCGTCCCTGATGTAAGCTGGTTTAATTATTTAAACTCAGTTTGATATTCAATTTTCACACATTTACTTAGAAAGGGTTGATTTGGAGCATAACTGCATACCATAAACTATAACTCATGCCTTAAATTGGATCTAACTTTTTTTTAACAGGATTTGGACATTTCTGATGTTTCCGTGTTGTATAATGTTGATGAGCCGACAGTTCGTAGTCTTAATGGCTGCAGAGTTGCTGATCAAATTCTTAAACTCGTTCCAAATGTTGAGGTGACTGCAGACGATTGTTGTTTATCATAACCTCAAAAGTTTTTACTTATATTTCATCCTTTTTTCCTTGTGAATTTAGCATTTTCGTACGACACTTCGTTGCTTAAAGTTCTGGGCTAAAAGGCGTGGTGTTTATTCAAATGTAAGTGGTTTTGCCAGCACATGTTTTTACATATGAAGAATTTTACCGTTGAATTGTGATAGTTAATTTGTTTTCTGTATGTTTTAGAGGTGACAGTTTTAGCCCATAAATTTATATAGGGGTCATTTGGGTTAATGTTTTATCTTACAAGTTAAGGGGTTAAACTAAAAGTAAATGGGTGAACAGGTTAAGTCATCCAATATGTATTCATGTATATAATTTTTATAATCACTTTATTCTTGAAAGCGCAGTTGTCAAAAATAATTTGATTGACTTCCACCGAAATCCAGACACAGGTGCCTAAATTTTATTTTTGTATGATTAAATAAACCCTTGTCTTTTAAAACTTTATGGGTGAAGTCGTTGGACTTTACTTTTAACATGAAAGTCTTTTATTATTACATGATTAGATCCTTTATTTTTATTAAGTTTTAATGAAAGTTTTTTTTTTTCTTTGCATGATCAAGTTAAACTTTATAAAAGGAGTAGATAGGTAAGTAATAAAAGTCCTTAAGCTCAGTCCATAGGGTTTCTAAATTTGACCTATTAAAAGGTTGGGTTTTTTTAAATATGCAGTATTGAATAATGTCTAGCACATTAAGTATATACAAAATAAAAAAAATGTGTTTGCAGGTTGGCGTAACCCAATACAACCCGTTGTAACCTGAACCTGTTTTTGACTGGTTAAACAACCTGCCTTAGTCACCCATTTTGCCACCTCTTCCTATGATGAGGCAAATCATCTGTCTGTTCCATGCTTTTGTCTATTATTAGTGCTCATGGCCATCTAAGTTGTTTTTATTCAAAAAATGTTATTGCATATTACAATTCTTTAATCAATTAATCATAAGTAACACATTAGTCACCTAGTAAAAAAATTAGATATTTGGACTAAATGTATTTTGCCTTCATTGTTTCTTGTTTGATGGTGCATATTCATTATTTGTCATCTTGCCATCTCTACTATGTTTTGCAACATTGTTTTGCTTAAATTGTTTCGCTTCAATTCCGGACTTTTTTTTGACCCACGTCTTGTTTTGTGTCAGGTGACCGGTTTTCTTGGTGGTGTGAACTGGGCCCTCCTTGTTGCACGGGTATGTCAATTTTATCCAAATGCTGTTCCCAGTATGTTGGTTTCTCGATTTTTTAGGGTTTATACACAATGGCGATGGCCAAATCCGGTCATGCTTTGTGCTATACAAGAGGATGAGCTTGGATGCACTGTGTGGGACCCACGTAAGAATCCCAAGGACAAAACTCACCTTATGCCAATCATAACACCTGCCTACCCATGCATGAATTCTAGTTATAATGTCTCCACTAGCACACTTCGTGTTATGACAGAGCAATTTCAATTTGGTAATCGGATATGTGAGGTAATATTCTGGTACTGTTATCTGTGAGGTGGCAAAATGGTTGGGTTTGTGGCGGGATAAAATGAGTAACTTTTCTTACCGGTCAGAACAGGCTGGGACAACACACAAATGCTACATTGTTTTTATATTTCCTGCATTTTTATAAGTTTTTTTTCTAACATGCGTCTTATATTCTTAATTGCACCAGTTAATAAGCATATATCAAGAACAAGTGTCTCTTAATGGTTGGTACATGGTACTATATTTAACATAATCTAATATATATTCTTTTTGTAAAAAGCAAAGCATATCATCTTCATATTATTCATTTCAAATTTTGAATATGTGTTTGTAGGTAAAAAATAAAGTAGGAACATTGAATTTGTATGATAGAGAAATATGAAGATTTGATGTTTGACCAGAAATGAACATTAATTAGAATATTCACATTTTATCACTAAAGAATTGAAATAATATAACATATTATGTTTAGAAAAAAGTGAGAAATGGGAAGGAAAAATATGTAATAATTGAATTATGAATATTGATTAAATAATGTAAGAGAAAATTTGGTAGAATATAATTGCTTATTAATATTATAAATGGTAATATTTGTTTAATGAACTTGTTAACATTATTAGATATTAGGGTTTTTTTATATGAGCCCATGACCCTAGTTAGGTTTTTAGGGTTTCTTGTGATGTCTATAAATTGTAACCTAACGATTCAATAATATTCAATCAGCTTTTTACCTTACAAAAAAAACCCTAACATCTAATAAACATATGCCCTAAAAGTTTGTTTATAATAACTTACGTATCGTAAATACATTTTAGGTGACTTTTGACCCTTTCAACCTGTTGTCATCATAGTTAATTATTCAAAAACATGTTATCCGAAAACAGGTTCAATTGCCACCTCTAGTGTTTACTTTCCATTGCTGATGTACTAGTTTATGACTGTTATTGTTATATTCCAGGATATAGAACTTAATAAAGCCCAGTGGCCCGTGCTTTTCGAACCCTACATGTTCTTTGAGTGCTACAAGAACTATTTGCAAGTTGATATAGTTGCTGCTGATCCAGATGATTTACGGGCTTGGAAAGGCTGGGTAGAGTCTCGTTTGAGGCAGTTGACCTTGATGGTAATGTTTGACCTTTCAAATAGTTAACCTTTGCGAGTAAAAAGAAAAGAAGAAAAGAAGAGTAACAGTTATGACTCCTTTGGTTGAAGTTAACATAAGTTGTACGTATAAGGTTAGATCAGGTTGGGTTGACTGGTCCAACACTTATGTACCTTTCAGAAAGTGTTGTAAACAATTAATATGATAAATGCAATTTTGAAGACTGTTATTGAAGCACCTGGTAAAATGGGTTAGAGAATTTTGTTATTTATTATGGCTTGTCAAAAGATGTTAGGTTGGGTTGACCAATCAACACTTATGCACTTGTTTCAAATCTTGTAAATAATTATTTTGTTTAATATTTTTACAAAGACTATTTATAAAGTAGCAGACTAAAGGTTAAATCAGGTTTAAGTCAAAACAGTTAGTTTTGGGCTCTTAACAATGGGTTGGTTTGAAATGTCAATATTTTTATGTTTTCACGTATTATAACTAAATTAAATACGATTACAAAAACTTAATGATCCAATCTAGCCGATTAAAATACCTCCTTGGGTGATTTTGAAAGCGTTTGACCAGTTCTCTTTTGTCTACTTTTTTCATTTTTACTGATTCAAATCGCTATCAGTATGGTATTATTAATCCAATAGAATTTTTTTTTTCACAAATGGTATGGTGGTGAGATTTGGCAAAGATTAAGTAATAATATTAATCATCCGTTTTTTGTTTTTTTTTATTCTTATTATGCAGATTGAGCGAGACACGCAAGGGAAGCTGCAATGCCATCCCTACCCTCATGAATATATTGATCCTTCAAAACAATGCCCACACAATTCTTTTTTTATGGGGTTACAAAGAAAACAAGGTGAAGTAGTTCAAGAAAATCAACAATTTGATATCCGTGGTACAGTTGATGAATTTAGGCATTCAGTCAATATGTACATGTTTTGGAAGCCCGGGATGGATATTTGTTTCTCATGTTCGTAGAAAGCAAATTCCATTATACGTGTTTCCAGATGGTTATAGACGGTCCCGAGTTCCGCGGGCTGTAAATCATCAGCCTGTTTGCGGTCTGGGTTCTGCTGAGAAACCGAGTACAAAGAGAAAAGATGAAGGTCATATGGAGAGAGATAGTCCTCAAAGAAGGAAATCAATTAGCCCGAGCCCAATCAGGAGCCAGTTCACTAGCCCGCAGAGCCATGGTTCAGTCTCTTCTGATATGTCTAGCCCTTCATTAGTTAGCGGGCCTGAAACTGATAGTAATTTTAAGAGTGAGGAAGTTGGGCTCATTGGATGTAATTCGGGGTCTAGTATAGTTACAAATGAGGAAGTTGGGCTTGAAAAAACAAGTTTGGGAAACAGTCAAGAGTCAAGTGAGGAAGATTCTCAATCGGCTGTAGATAAATTGTCCGCGGATAAAATCCAGGTGTTTGAAATTGAGGTTTTGTTCTTATTATATTTTCCTAAATAGTTATATTTATCTTCATGTTTTTAAATGTTTTAAAAAAAGATTATTGCAGTTTTTGTGATGCCAAGAAGATGAGAAGGGCTTCTTTTGGTTTCTGTTCCTCAGAAAGCCGTTTTGATTTCATATAAATCATCATCTTCTTCTTCTTATTATTTTTAATTACTTTTTAAATTGGTTTGATTAAGGGACCTAATACGTTCTTTGGTTGCGTTTGTGTTATGAAGCCAATGCTGAAGTCGGGATGGTACTGAATTCTATTGGTGCCGCTGAATTAGAGCAGGATGCAATTATGAGGCAAGTTTTTGTATTCTCAGTTCTGTCCTATATTTGGGGGTGACCTTTTCGAACCATTATCATCTTGGTTATCTTTATTGTTAAGTGATCAAATGAGTGAATTAAAAAAAAAAAAAAACCTTTTGGTAATAGAAAAAAGACAACGTTTTTTGACCTGTTTGATCCGTTACCCAACCCGACCCACCCACCCACAAAATTCATTATATGTTTTATCTTGTATACTGCTCTGCTGCAGACTATTGTATGGTTGTTTCTTTAACAGGTTAGGTGTGACATCAACTGCTTGAGAGGGAGATCAAAGTGCATTTCTCACTTGGTAAGTATCATTCTACCAGCCATGACTGTTTCTTGTGCTGCAAGCATCGTCCAGAGTTCAAAGAACTTTTGGCTTTTCAACTTCTCTGTTTGTGGTTTTCCGGGGTGTGCTAAGGGTGGTGGAGGGCAGTTACTGAGTCTTCTTCTGATGTACATACTTTTTTTTCTTTTTTCTTTTATTTTCTTTTTTCTTTTATTTTCTTTTCTTTTTTTTTTTTTTTTGGGTTGGGGGTGGCGACTGATGAGAGGAGTGGAGTGGTGTCACCTGGCTTTAGATGAAACCGAAAGCATTGTTCTTGATGGAGATTTAGGAGTCTTGTTAAGTTGTTATTCGTGGATGCTGTTTAGAGGTTAAACATTTGTTGATTATGGTCTTTTTCCTCTTTTGTAATGTTGGTTTGAAAGATTTATAGACATTGGTTGCATTGAAATGACAGTTTTCTTCTAAAGCGCGCTATTGATGATCCGTGTTTACATACATTAAGTTAAAATGACCTGTTGTTTTATCACCGAGATGTCAAATACTCGAGTACATTTCTAAAGTTTCAACTCAAGTTTAAAACTTCTTTAAGTTATTATTTTTTATATTTTCAACACTATATACCAATCCTAATTTATATGATTTCAATGCAAGTAGTATCACTAATGCAATGCTTGCACATTGAATTCGTGAAAATTTCTATAACTAATTTTATATCTGCCCTCACGCTGGAATACATTTCTCATACTCTGGTTCATCTCTAGAGGTTGAAAGAACTCAAAAAGTACTAAAGCTTTTGAGATTTCTCTCCAATCATGCGGTATCTACATCACAATTCCTTGCGAAAAAAAAAAAAACCGAATTGCTGAGACGGAAGTAAAGAAAGAACCCTCAAGTTCTAGCTTTTCAATACAAAATGCAAGTTAAACTTGCAAAAAAAGGTCTTCGGTTAGTCCCCTTAGGCTTTTTTTCGGTTTTAACTGGACGAGACCATGACAACGTATTTATTAGAAAGCAAGACCGACTGGACCGGGAGAACAAATTTATTGGAAAGCCAAGACTGAAGACTTGAAGGTGTATCGCAAGATGGAAGTGCTTACAACCTCCAACACTCTATATAACCCGTTATTTAAAAACATGTGCTTACACTCAAACATTGATTTGAGAAATTATGGTTAAATTTAAAAAAGATAAACTGTTAACCTTTTCTTTGATTTTTGCCTGTATATGTTTCCTCTTTTTGTATACAAGTTTGCCATTGAATCTTTATTGTGGTTCAAGAGAAACTTTACGTAGGAACAAAAAACATTTGGTACTATTTTTTATCTTTAATAATTGATAAGGTTGCAACTTTTTTACTTTATGATCATGAGATCAAATTGTGCGAAACAGCGATCCGATCTCTCTTCGGTGTTTATGGTTATGAGATCAAATTGGTCATGAGCTACGTCCAGCACTAGGTGGGCCCCATGATGCAGATTCAAAAGCAATCAAATGACACAAAATATTAATGATAATCAAAGACAATAAATTGAATACAAGGTTCGAAGAACAATGTTGTTATATTCAAACTTAATAAAAAACTAACAAGAAAGTTTACCGAACCCTAATATTTATACTAAATACTAATAACCTAATGATAATGATAAACTACATAAATAAACTAATATATATTCAAATTTTAAACTTGTAGATTATCTTGTATCATACTCCCTGTCTTCGAAAAAAACTCGTCCTCGAGTTTTATCTCATGACCAAAGCCACCTAGGTCAAAGGGAGTATCCACTCGTTCCAATATCGTTTCTAACGTTTGTTGTTGAGCATAACTTATTTGCATGAACACCATCCTCTTCTTCTAATATGACCACAAGAAAAAGCACTGTTGTATTTCTGATCTCTATCATGTATACATGTAATTTTACCCTCCATTTAAGTTGCATTACTACCACCTTTATCCTCAATTATATCATGTATTTTTTAAAGATTTTCCTTTCTTATCACCATTCACACTTATAGATTCTAAATAAAAGATTCCTCCATCATCGCTTTGTTGGTTGGACTTTCCAAACTACCACGTTGACTATCTAGACTAGTTGCATATTCACGAACAATAATCGAAGCATAAGATTCAACCGTGATAGAATCATTAACCACCGTTTTATCACTTTCCACCACCACATAAACCCTTCTGAATTCATCAAAAATATCAGTGGACATTTGTGCATATATAGACATCTCACTTTTCATATTTTATAAATTTTTGTTTTACGTTTCGATCTAAATTTTACGAGTTAACATGCCGCAACGTGCGTGTGTGTTTCAACGTTTTTACTTATTTTTCCTCGTTTAACGTGGCGCGGGACTTAGATCGACTTACTTGTGTTTTAGATGTTTTACGTTTCACTAGCGTGATTTCTACGTTTTCATGTCTAGTTTTCCTTCGATTTGTTTGTGTTTTTTTTATTTATTATTTTTTAATACAAGTTTTTCCGGTTTTGGTGAAGCTGACGGTGATGTGTCAATGGTGCTGCTTGGCATGCAACGCAGATGGATTAATAGTAATTTCATAAGAAACTATTTGGAGGGGTTCAAAACTAAAAAAATTATTTTTTTTCCTTTTAATCCAATTTCATCAAGACTTAAATTTATACTAACATAATTAGCTGAAGAGTCTTACATCATCTTACATCTGAGACACAATGACCATACGCAAATCTATAACTTCAAGTTTATACCTACTATTTTCAAATAATTAGTCGAAGAGTCTTGATATATCTCTCATAAGTTTGTGGCTCTAAAATGATCTTTTCATTAACAACAATAATATGATTCAAGTGAAATGCTTTCTTATCTTTAGGGACGTGCTATAGTAGCACCTCATCTCGCCCTCACATTGCTTAACTCAAATCGTCTAGTCATCACATCAATCTTTTAGTCATATGATATACGCAGATATAATATTTTTATGTATACATATACTATTATATTGATGTTTATTATCATGCTAGTATGTTATACGAGTGTATACTGTCAAGCATATGTGGAGTATTAGATAGGGGTCGGGCCTTGCCCACATTACACTAGATGGGTTTAATATGTTGCTTAAGCTATTAACTCTAAATTAGCTCTATAAATATCCGTAGTTGTACTTGTAGTTCTATGAGTATATCAATAAAAAACACAACACTAGCTTAAAATCCATGAAAGTATGCCACATCAACCAAACCTCGTTAAATTCCTGGGTCGTTTCTATTTTGTTTTATTGTATGTGTGTGGTTAACCAATCTCAACATACACAACACTGTTGGATGCCCTACACAGATGCATCACGCCCTATATGTGTGTATAGATTAAAATACAACCTTTACGGATGTACACCAATGGGTACACTCTACACGAACATATAACATCAAATTAATAAGAGGCTGATAAGTAAAGTAAATGTCGTACGTATATACTCTTCCTGTCTTCATTCTTTATTGTTCTATCTCTAACCGTAAAAGTCTTTGATAAACAACTCAAAATCAATTCATTAATAGAACAAATTAAACCTGATTACCTGAATTTAAACTTGTTTAATATAGACAAACATCATTCAAAGTGTGTTCCCCACACACACTTTTTTAAGGAATATTATTGTCTTGTACAAACATATATCGATTTGAAATGTAGGGGATTTAACGGTTAGCATTGTTGAACAAGGGTCCCGCGAAGAACAACAACAAAGTGCAAAATGCAAGAAATCAAAGCCACGTGGTTCGATGGAATCCAGCATCACCACCCACATTCATCGGAATCAATCGATCACAGTTCACTTGCATGTCCATTATAGGTAATCTTCCCCCTTTTCTCTCTCAATTTCCCCTCCCCTCAATCCAGGGTTTTCTTCTCACATCCATCAATTACACCCCTATTCCCTCTCCATTTCTTCAATTCACATCAATTTCGATCCATTCTCATGGGAAGAAGGTCACTGTCGGAGCCGCCGTGATCGGTGGCGCTGCGGTCTGCGCTGCCGCGGCGTTTATTGTGCGCCACCGGATGCGAAATTCGAATCCGTGTGTGAAATCGGGGATAGTTTGAAGGAATTGAAACAACATTGTGCTACTTCGGTTGCGAAATTGAGGCAGATTGCGGATGCGATGACTGTAGAGATGCATGCGGGGCTTGCGTCTGAAGGTGGTAGTAAGCTTAAGATGCTTATCAGCTATGTTGATAATCTCCCCACTCGGTAATTTCGTGTTTGCATTCTCGTTCGATTGATTGTTTTTTGTTGAGGTTTTTATGAAATTATGCAGCTTTTTCACGATTTGGATGCTGCAGGATCATGAATTGTGCATTGATTTGTGATTATTAATTATTATTACTGAAAGTCTATTGATTGTGGTACATTTTGTAGATCATGTTTTCTTATTTCCTCCATGATTTTTGATCGTTCTCTTGTTTGTGGAATTTGACTGATTAGTTTCTGATCTGAAAAGAATATCTCAAAATTCAGTTTAGGATGGGTTGCGACATGTAGGTAGGCTTACCCTACACTTTGTGCAATAGTGTGAATCCCGTGGCTTGAACCCATGATCTTGAGGTCACAAAGCAACAATTTTACTAGTCGCTCTAAAGGCCCCCTCTGCATTATACCATATGTTTAGGATTAAACCCAGTGTATTTTAATATCATATAACCAATGTGAGAAAGGTCGCGCCAACCCCACACCCTACCCACACACACATCCTCTTAGATAGTATAGGTTTTAAAAAATTTGTAGTATGAAATGATGAATTAATACAATTTGTTACCCCCAAAAGACAATTGTAAATAGTTTCGTAAATTTCACACCTTTGAAGATTTTCGGTTCACTTCTGGAAACAGTTCTCTTGCACTGGTTAGCAGGTAAAATTAATATAAATTCAACAATATTATTCAGTTAGTGTTGGAAATAACTGGCTCGAGCAAACACAAAACAAACAACTAGAATTTTGACCAAACTCTAGGTCAACTCTTTCTTAATTAATAAGATTGAAAACCATGAATTACAAAGACACTTAACTCTTATTTGTACTAAACTAACCCCTTTATC
Source organism: Flaveria robusta (assembly GCA_025506415.1). Lineage (NCBI taxonomy): Eukaryota > Viridiplantae > Streptophyta > Magnoliopsida > Asterales > Asteraceae > Flaveria > Flaveria robusta. The sequence goes on from JACCIZ010000328.1 coordinate 82,377, forward strand.
CTCGCAATGTAAACACACCAACTTAAAGACCCATAACAAAATAAAACCGACTTTATCTATATGGACCAACAACTCGCAACCCAAGCTGTTTCACATAATAATTCAAGATTAACTCTAATAGTAAAAACAATGGAATCATATCTTTTAACTGTTTATAGAGGTTGCATGCATTAATATTAGACTTTGAGTGACTTTTAACCTATTTTAGATGGAACGCAATCAAAACTAATCCATTTATAAGTAAATGGGTCAATATTGTCATCTCTAGTTTTTTTTCATTGGGCTTTGTGCTAACTCATTAGAAAGCTAATACTTATTCATTATTCTAACTGTTCATAATCAGTGCAAAAAAAATCTTGCATAGTTGCGTGTTTGCTTTCTATAATTAAATCTAATTAGCTTTGTTTAAATTTGAATATTTTCTTTCTCATTTTACTTTAGCGATGAGGAAGGAGTGTATTATGCATTGGATCTTGGGGGAACAAACTTTAGGGTTCTGCGGGTGCAGTTGGCTGGGAAGTCTGGTATTGCACATCAAGAGTTTGCTGAGGCGTCAATTCCTCCTCAATTGATGGTCGGAACTCCAGAAGTAAGCGCTTTTTTTTATTTATTAAACAATACTTCAGTTTATTTTGTTATATGATGTTTTGCATTCAAGTTTCAGACTTTCCATAAGAGGTGACAAGATGGGAGGGTCGGGTGGTGAGTTATGGGTCAAAACGGGTCATTTACTATGGGTCGGGCAGGCTATTTTAGGTCAGGCTGACCCAACAAACACTTAGTACAATCAATCTTTTTATTTTTTATTTTTAAATAATTAACATGTTATTTTTTACTATTAGAACCCTTGCTTTTACAATCATTTGGCAAATTGAATTTTAATAATCTTGACTTTTACTATTTGCCGATAATAATTCATACTATATTTTGCGTGTGGCAATGCCAACTTTCACTTTTATTACCAGTGCAATCCCAATGCATAATTATCATAGATTCACACTCGGTGGTAGTTGTTTTATTTTAATTATTTAAATGAAATTATTTAGTAGTTGTGTGCATTGTAACAGGCTTTGAGTGACTTCAAACCTGTTTGACCCCTTACATTTTAGCCAAGTTTTATTTACTATAAACCATTCATAGATAAAACTCAACCGTCTAATTCCTATTCACCAGAAAGTGGGTCGAAATTCTCATATGTACTTTCCTTTTATGCCATTTTTCAAATCTGCAATTTAGTTTTCTCGAAGTTGGATTGCAAAATAAAACATTTTTTTAACTCTTTTATAAATCAACATGTTATTATGGCTCTTTAGGAGATTGTTTACACTGAAGACAGGATGTTCAATTCACTCCCATTTAACTAAATTTGTTGGTTTGACCCATCTGAGATAAAACCCTGGATCAACCCGTTAATAAGTGAATGGATCAAAACTGTTACCTCTACTTTCATTATATGTGATTTTTAAGATCTGAAAGTTAGTTTTTCCAGGCACTTTTTGACTACATTGCTGCAGAACTTGCTAAATTTGTAGCTGATGAAAGTGAAAAGTTTCGTCTTCTTCCAGGCAGACAAAGGGAACTAGGTTTCACCTTCTCATTTCCCGTGTTGCAATTATCTATTGATTCAGGGACTTTGATTCGGTGGACAAAAGGCTTCTCTATTGATGCAATGGTAATCACTAATCACATATTGGTTATGGGACAAAAATTGTGGGTCCATTGTGTTGGATGATGTGTCAAAAAGGGTTTTGGCCAAACATATTTTTTAGTATGGATAGGATTTGGTTGACACAAAGTAGTTTCCCCCCCTAAGTTCTAGCAAACATCAGTATGCACAATAGGATCACAATCAATGTTAATTCAAGAATGCTTTAATGGTGATTTTGGGTGGGTGTGGGGGTTAGGAATGTTACATACATAGATATTAGATGTGGCAATTTGGGTTGGTGTTGGGTAATGGGCCAAAAAGGGTTGAGCTAAAGTATGCAATTTTCAGTTGGGTCAGGTCGAGGCGAAAAGGATTTGGTACAAAACATATAGTTTTTTGACTTTTTGGTAGGGGATGAGAAATAGATCAAAATGTGTGGGCAAAAGTAAAACATGTAATTTTGCCATTTTGTATGGGATAGGTAATGGGTGACTCAAAATGTGTTTGGGCCAAACATCTAAATTTTGGTATGTATTGGGATGACCCAAAATACTTTATGCCTTGTTTATATAAACAACTAGTGTGTCAAATATGATTACAATAATTATGTTTTTTCAATACTTTCTTTATACAACATTAAACCATTAAGGGGTTTTATGCATTGAAGGCGCACTTTTTGCAACTTTTGACATGTTTGATTTGTTCCTTTTAGTTGAGTTTTTTTTTCCCTCTTCGAGATAAAACCTTGAAACGACCAATTTCTAAGTTAGAGATAACACTGAATCGGTCAATTGTAATTAAACGAGTCGAAATTGCCATACAGTCTCTACTCATGGCGGAATAATAGAATAAAAATATATAAGATTACCGAATATCAAATTCCAATTTTTAGTTGTGTCCACAAAATTGACTGCTCTCTGCTTTCTTTTCCTATTTTTTTCTTTTTTTATGTTGTACGCATTTCTAGTCTTTATAAAGCTCCAACAGAGATGTTATGGGCTCATGCAAGATCTAATTTACTTTTTAACTTTTCCACAACCTTTTGCCTTCAGAACAGAATTGAATCAGTTTTTGTGCAACCAAGGGAGAATAAATTTTAAGACTTGGCGATCCAAGTGCAACCTTCTTAACATGATAACTAATATATGTGTTTATGATTTGATTTTTTCAGTGTAAACGAGATATCAACAAATGAAGCTGTTTTTCTTTTCAAAGTAACCTGAACTTTTTGCAAATGAAGAATCCAATATCTTTACTTCATTAACAATAGAACTCTATATTCTGCTATTATTACTTTATTTGACTGTTTGAATATATTTAGATCACCTGGGGTGCACCGTGCAGACATGCAGTAGTATAAATACTTCTGTTTTGAAAAAAAATTGCTAGGTGGGTAAAGATGTGGTTGCAGAATTGACAAAAGCAATGGACAGGCAAGGTGTTGATATGCGTGTTTTCTGCTCTGGTGAGTTCATTTACTTGCTAAGAAAATAATACACTTTGTATAAGCCATAACTTAACCTCCATGGCTATATATTATCACTAGAATTTGAAACTTTTTTTAGAACGATGTTTCTAATGTAGAATTGA
>JACCIZ010000335.1:0-85581 GCA_025506415.1 Flaveria robusta
TTATTTTATCTAATAGGATGTCCAGAGATAAATTTCTTGATAAAATAAAATAACTGTTGACCTATCATTTCTCGTAAATTAAAATTGCAATGATGATTACCAAAATATACTGAACGCCTAAAACTTATCACGTAGATCTTATTTTTATTATTTTGTAATTGTTTTGACTAAAATACCTCTAATGTAGGAAACTTAACGGCGTTAACTAGGAGTAGTTAAGTGGATTCAAATGGCAATTTTTGTGAAACCTTTGGATGCAAATGGCAACCTTTTAAACTTTTGGATTCAAATGACAATTTATATGAAACCTCAGGGACGTAAAACGCATTTAACTCAATAAAAATTATCTCAAATGTAACTTGTCACAATTCTATACTATCAAGGTTTTATTTTCCTCCCAAACTATTTCCATTTATTTTAACAATTAGTAATTAAGGTAATAAATTATTTACACTTTATGATTATCTTTTTAATTTTTGTTTATTTAATAAAGCATATGTTTCATAATTCACTTTTCATTTGTAAAAAAAAGATATCTTTTTAATTTTTGTTTATTTTAAAACATTAAATGTTTCCTAATTCACTTCTTATTTGTAAATAAAAAGATATCATATATATATCATAACTTATCAAAGTATTTTATATATACTAAAGCATTTTAGTAACTATAAACATATAGAGATTTATTATTTATTTTTAATTATTCAACCCGTGTTATACAAGGTTCTTTAATGCTAGTAATAATATAATATATTTTAATAATCCCCAAACTCACTCTCACCCTCACCCATATCTTTCTTAATCCCATGACCATCATACCATCTCCATCACACCATCACCATCTCCATCAGACCACCACCATCTTCATCACACCACCACCATCTTAACTCCAATCTAAGCATCCACCATTGCCGCCACACCACACCACCCCCCATGTCCATAACCACCATACGCTCTACTCTCTTTTCCTCCCTCTCTCTCTCTCTCTCTCTCTCACACACACACTCTCTCTCTGATGAAGGTAGTTAGATCTGTTCCGTAACAACTTTGGCCGACAAACCACACCACCATCATTGCAACCACCGCACCACCCGCCACCCTCGCTCATCAAACCACCGCACCACAACCATTTGAAAGAATCATTTCTTTTCTTTTCACATCTGTGTTTTCTAAAGAGGGGCGGATGAAAGTTTTAGGTGACCTCCAACAATAGCTAACCGAGGTTGGCAGTCGAGGTTGGCGGGGGGAGGTGACAGTGTGGTCTTGTCAAAGAAGATGTGACACCCGATATTTTTAAAACCAATTATGTTAACTTCGTTAGTAACATCTCGTTATCCAATTAAGTTATGGATGCAAGTCACGTGATTTCACACACATGATTCTTTACCCGAACGTTGGTGATCAAATTAATAATAAAAACTTTGAACAAATAAATAAATATAAATTTTGTGAATTTATATGCTACCTGTTTTGGTGAAACTATGTGTTACGCGATTATACGATACATGATGATTATATAGTTATGCATTTGATTGATATATAAATTGATATTTAAAATTCGTGATTGTTTGTTTTTATAATTTAAAGAGTTTCACTTTGTTAGTTGGATTTTTAGCACGAAAACACTGGTTAGATAGCAAAAGTCCAACCCGAAACCCACTAAAAGCTCACCCAACTTTTTAACTTCACTACATAGTAAAAACTAGCCAACCCTAACACTCATTCACCAAAAATTCGTTCACCCCACATCAATTCCCCTTTTTGAAGAAACTTGTAGCAGAGATCGGACAATCCCCGAAGATCTAACCGTTGGATCGACGCAAAATTTTTATAGGAGGTTCTAGATACATATGTGAAGGGTTTCACCGTTGGGATTTGGATTTAAAAGCCTAGAAGTCGGGTTTTTTATTTTTCCGAGCAGAACAGTGTTCCGGGGAAGTTTCCGGCGACTGAGCGGCTTCCTCGCGACAGATCCGGCGGCGTCCAGCGGCCACAAGTGGTACTGATGGTAGAGCTCAGTGATACGGACGCGTGGCCACTTGAATCACTCAATTCCGAGGTCGTTTGATATGGTTTCGACCTCCATGCGTATTTGGTTCAATTAGGGTATGATTCGTGAATGTTTCTAGTATCGAGGAATCACTACTTAACGAAAATTGAGGCAAGCAAGTTAGAATTCTTTTAGGTTTTATGTATTGTTCGACCCTATTATCATAAAACCCTAGGTTCATCCAAACAACAAAATTAATAATAAAGACGCAAACTTTATGATCGGTTGAGTGATTGTATGTTGATTAGATAATATTGATGATTAGGAGGAACCATAATATGCGGAATTGTTTATATGTTAATAGTATTAGTAACTTTAATCTAGAATTGCTTTCTAGGTTGCATAACGTGATAAATTTAGAGTGATGTAATGGCGTTTGTATGTTGCGATATGCATAAATAAATGAATTGGGTGTTGGTGTGAGATCTTGTGCATGATTTGTTCATATGTTTCCAATAAAGGAAACTTTATTGGGTTGGTATTTTGTAATGCGGGTTTTGGCATGCATGACAAATTGGGATGATGCTAGTGGGTCAATTTTAGTGTACAAACATGAACGAATAAATCAAACGTGTAAAACATAGCTCGTTTCTAGTAGTTTGTCAAAATTAGAAACTTTGTTAGTTTTCAATTTGCATGATAGACTTGGTTCGGAGGTTATATTATTGCGAACAAGTTATTAAGTATTAGGAAAGTAATCTATTGAGTTGAATCTCATAAACCAACTTCGATGGTTAAGGATTGTTTAGAGTTTCTAGATAAACATTATTGGAAATGATGACTTGTATATATTAAATATTAGGTTTGCATGATAATTTTGGGGATGATGACATGTCTGTGATGACATATCGGTGATAATAGCCACAATTGGTAGTAAACGGGTCAAGTGGACTTAACTTACCCAAAGAGAAAACTTTATGGACTTTGACATGTGTAAAGAAAAACCAATGTGTGTTTCTTGAAAGATGATGATTGAATTTATCTTTTAATGATTACCTAAGCATATAAGAATATTAATTTTCCATCAACAGACATCTTATGACATAAAAACTTGGATTTTATGATTGTGGCTTTCTAAAGTTAGTAACTTTATTGGATGTGTAAATTGCATAATGTGACTTAGATGTGCTACACGAGATGTGATAATCTAGGGTATATTAGCTTAGCTACTTAAAAATGTTAGCCAAGTTGTTTACTAAAAATGTTGATTCTTGGTCATGACTGATAATAGAAGAAACTTTATTGGTAATAAAGTTTAGATTGGAACTATGCATGCTATGGGATGTGATTTACTTGCTTAATGTGATTATATGTGCCTAGTGGAACAATAATATATTTAACAGGTCACCAACAAGTCATTGGGTCAAACTCAATCAGTTAAGGTCAAACGTAGTAAAAGCTGGTCAATGGGTCAAACATTTCTTAATGCACATGAACAATGGGATTGTTTGGATACTTAGGGTTTCATAAACCTGTACGATCACATACTTATGAACCTATTTGCATGATACGATGAGTCCGATTACCATTGCTTATTGAACTACTTTGTTGTGCACCCTAAGGTGAGTGTCACTACTTTACTTAAACTTACTCCTTCGGGAGGGATAACATGCTGTATTTTTATTTACGGATTAGTAAAACTGTATGATCACATGGGTACCTAGTGTCACTTTCCTGCCTTACTATTCGGACCGTTAATTACATTTACTTAGCGAGGAAATTTTTAGTAGTACTACTGGGTCTGACAAACCCCACTCGGGCTGGTCGCGCCAGCACCACGGAAGTCAAACGGGTGATTAATTGTCCTATATTTACCATGCCTGGGAGGCATTGGCCAAGGCACACCATACATACATTACTGTCAGCTTCGGTCGCGAATGATTCGCGCACTAGTGTAACATTTATAGTAGTCTAGCTAACTACTCGATATATTTTGTTTACTGAATCTGCATAAACTTTATTTTATGGTTTTGAAAACTTGTGAACTCACCAACTTTACGTTGACACACTTTAGCATGTTTTCTCATAGGTTATCAAGATTAAGAGCACATAGGGCATGTCATGGCGTCCTTGGTTTTTGGAAATACTTATTTACTTTTTACATGCTTTTAAAGTTTTGTTTTACATGCGTGTTTTGCGCAGTCATTTACTATGAGATAGCTGTTTGTGTTTTCTTGCATTTTCATTTTGCTTACGCATTTCTTAAATCTTAAACTTTGATTTGGTTTATGGTTTTCTTTACACATGGTTTTTCTCTAAACTCATATAGAGTCATTTGGTGTGACTAATGGCTGAGATCCTGGTTTATCACACTCTCGCGGTTATACTCCGTTAGTAGAATTTGAGGGTGTGACAGAAGAAATGGGTGGTGTTTAGGGTTTGGTTTAGATCTGATCGAGTGCGAGTGGCAGTTGCTGGCGAGTGGCGGGTGTGGTGGTTCAGATGTGGTCAAACAAGAAAAAGAAGATAAGGTTAAGGATTGATATAGTGGTGTGGAGTGGGACCCACATTTTATTTATTTGTATGATAATAGCACTTTTAGTCCAAAAGGTATTTTTGTTTTTTTTTAAATTAATAGAGAGATTGTATAGAGGTAACGGTTTGGATTTAATTATAACAATTTAAACCATGGTGGTTAAACTAGGTGTTTTAAAATTATTGGATGAAAAACGTTATAACCACTAAACCACATGGACTAAAATCGTAATTTACTCTTATCACATATTTGTATCCAATGTAATGCATATGTATATGTGTGTATATATATGTATATATATGTATATATATATGTATATATATATGTTTTGTCTTTTTGTGCTCTAATTGATTATTTTTCATTTTGTCTTTTTGTGATTGATATTTTATTATTACAATTATTTTAAAAAAAAATTCTTATAACTTTTGATATTTTATAAAATTTTGAATGTATCGTTTTAACGTGTTTATATTCTATTTATGCTTCGACGGAAATTTCATTCAAAATAGAGTTGGGCGCAATAACGTATAAGTTATTCTAGCACAAATGTACAAGTCGTCAAAGCTTTCTCAATTCTTTTTATGCCTTTGTTTGTTTACTTCTTACAACTTTTAAAAGACGATATTTTATAAAATTTCGAGTTTTACGCTGCAACAAGTTCTCCGTTGTGGCGTGAATTTCCGTAACGTCATTTATAATACGACCAGTTATTGTAAACGATTTTTAAAACATTAGATTTTTAAGACGTTCAATGTTCATCGCAAATAGACCGATGTAGTGTGCTTTTTTATCTACGTTACATGCCACAACGCGGTCCATATGACATTGACGCAACGCACAAGTTTTAACGATTTTAGATTTACATAAAATTTCTTGAGTTTCGTTTTTCTTAACTTCAATGCGTGAACTCGTAACAACATTTCGACATTAACTTTTTTTATGCTTTTGCTCCCCCGCCGCAACGCATGGGCATTTATAGTTTATCTATAAAACATACTTTAGAACACTCATAGTGTAAAACTATTTAATATTTCAGACCTAAATTGATATATAATATGGTATGAAAAATCTAATTTTTAATCATACAAGTAAAAGTTTCTTTCTTGACTAAAAATATAATAGTTATAGTTTGTTTTCTATATATATATTGAAATGAGAAAAATAAAATGTCCCTGTGGTATATTTGGGTTTGGATAAAAATATTTTAAATTAAAATGGGATAAATAAAAAAAGTCACATTAGAAGGTAATTGTGATATTAAGAAGTCACTAAATTATAAACAACATTTATTATTGTCCTATTTAGGTCGACTTAAAATATATAACATTTATAAAATAATTCTATAGTGAAACAATAATAGAATTTTTGAATAATTTTTATAATTTGAAAAAAAAATATAAATAACGTTAATGAAACAATATCGTAACTTATTTATTATGTTATAATTTTATCCCCTATATTAAGATTTCCAAAATTCATTCTAGTGGCACTTAAAAAATCTCAATTAAAACCGAAGCTTTTATGAAAAACCAGAAGATGAAGCTCAACTTTAATATACGACCATGAGGTCAAAAGAACGATCATCATATGGACACCAATAATCGTGGTGATTGGTACTTAGTTAATACATTGGATGAACAGTATTAAGGTTTTTTCAAACAATTATGTTAGATATTACTTTTTTATAATTAATACTGATACTGATTAAAAAAACTAGAACTTACAAAACTAATTACGGTCTATTAGGAGTTGACTTTTTAATATCAACGAGAACGAACTTCTTTTCCACTTATAAAGTATGTAAACGTATCAACTTTTTTTGAACGGCCAACAAATACTTTTAAACCCGGTCACCGGGGTAAACCCAATGGCGAAAGGCCACCCACGCCCGCGAACACAGACAGCGCTGGTGACCCGGCCCGACCACCAATTCAGGGGAAACCCACCACCCGAAAGCCCACTGTGGTAAAACCCCTGGACCACTTGAAACATATTGCACAAAGTGAGACTCGAACCTATGACCTTCACTTTAAAAAATCATGGGATGCCTCCTCCTAAACCAATTGATCTAGGGCCCATTGGCGTAAATGTATCAACTACCCCTCTAAACAAAAGTCTAAGTCGTCCGACCGAAATGATGTAACAATTATGAAAAGAAACTTTTTAAGTGTCTAATTTATCAACCAAAAAATCAATCTCGAATGCTAAGATTTAAGTACGGATTGGACAACTTTTTTCATACTTACCTTTAATTATATCATTATTTTAATACAAGTTTATTATTACACTGAATTTTAGAGGCACAGATCATTTAGAAACTTCAACCTCAATTATCTTGTGAATATGAAGCTCAACTATATATACGTATACGATGCCAAAACCAAGTACCGCAAATTAAGCATCAGATGTACAAACGAGCCTTCCGCTCATGAACTATATGAGATCAGCTCGTTAATAGCTAGGGCTGAATCAACTTAAACTAGCTCAAAAGTGTATTGGAACTCATTTATGTACATCCTTCCGCTCATGAACTATATGAGATCAGCTCGTTAATAGCTAGGACTGAATCAACTTAAACTAGCTCAAAAGTGTATTGGAACTCATTTGATAAATGAGCTTGAGCCCACCTTTACATATCAAGCTAGACTAGATTTGCAAGCTTCAGCAAGTCTTTGTACATCTTTTTAATACATATATATATATATATATATATATATATATATATATATATATATATATATATATATATATATATATATATTACTTATATATATATATATTATATATATAATTAAATAAATATAATATAAATAAATAATGTATATAATAAATATATATAATATATATAATATATACTATATATATATATATATAAAATATAATTAATAAATAATATAATAAATAAAAAAATAAAAACTTAATAAATAATAAATGAACTTCAAAACTTAATACAATTAAAAATAAATTTAAACAAACCGAATCAATTTCAACCTCAATTTCAGCTCGACTTGTTTACCGCTAACCTTATTTAACCTCAACCCAATTCAAAAGCATACAGGACCTATACCTTCAATCACGGATAACCGCCTTACAAACTTTGATAGTTTTCTATTATATCTCCATATTATTCAACGTCAAATTCCAAATACCATTCAATACACGACCACAATCTAATAAAAGCCAACATTCGATGCGCGTAATGTCTTGTTTTCTGCGTCGTCTTATTTTAGAAACTTACAAGATGTATACGATGGACTCAATCCTTTAACTCGAATGGTAGACGTGTTGTAACTGAAGATACAACCAAAATACCTAAAAGACACGTGCCAAATTGTAAACGTATTGGTCTAACCACCAACCACCACCAATATGTTATAAACACAACAACAAATGTTATAACCTAACATATTTGACAAAATAAGACCAACTATATGCCAACACGTTTTTCTATCCATTCACTAAACGACTGCATACTATGAACCATCTATCGCGGGTCAAATACAAACAAACGATATAGATAAAAGGGAAAATATAAATACCGGTCAAAAGTCACCCAATATGTATAAAAACTATTGCAAACTCCTAAATAGTTTATTTGTTTTGAAAATTAGAAGTTTAAATGTAGATGATGTATAATTTTTAATATATAGCAACTGTAATCACAATTAATATGTTAATAATTTTGTAAAATTCACGAAAAGTGAAAAGCGAATAAAAAAGTGTTTACATATCAACCCAAACAGACCCGTATTTCACACATACTTTAAACTTACCCGTTAATCTCAATCCCCAACCCGTCCATTTTGCAAAACAGATCATGTGCAAGCATTCAATAATATTTACAATAAAATGAGGTAAACCCAAAGCAGAAGGGAAAAGGAATAAACCATGCCACAAGCCTAGACAACCAATAATAACTAAACTTACATGCGTATATGTGAACAAACTATTCTTGAACCTTTATGTTTTTTACACGAACTAGGATGAAAAAAGTTGTGTTTGATCGTTAGCTGGTGGTTGAAGACGTGATAGCGCTCATGCCTGCAAAAAGCCTCCAAAAAGTTAGCACGTTTGTATATGTGTGTGCGTGTCAGTAAAGGTGACGAAATGGGCGAATTGGGTAACATAAAAAAAGTAAGAAATACTATCGTTGAATTCACACCTATTTTTTGAAATAAATTATGCCTCAACTTTTAAAATTTAATTTTTACCGCCCCTGAACTGGGGATGAAATCGGTACCGTACCAGTACCATAATGAAAAATATCGATACCAAAAATGAGTAGAGTGTAGCCCGAATTCCGTATTAATTGGTACGATTGAAAATACCAAAAAATACCGAAACCAAAGGATACTAATACTGAAAACATGAAAGAACGAATATTGGTGTCCGGTTGGCATCAGTTTGGTACGGTATTGGAACTCGATATATAATGCCCATCCCTACCCTGAACTTTATTTTTAACAAAAACGTCATTCTTTATTTGATAAAACCCTGCAACTTATAAAATTTAACAAAAGGAACTTTTTGGCATGATTTGGATTTCTTTTAACTTCATAAAAGGGACCAATGCTTTATATTTCAAAAGTTAATCATGCAAAAATGAAGTCAACAACTCATATGTAAATTCAGAGAAAGCCTATCGGGTTTTTCATCCTAGTCTTGCATAAATCTTTGATGTATTATATGTCACTAATTATCTAAACCTTAAAAATATATGTTACAGTCAACTTTCGACATGTTCACATTCAATCAATTTACCTGTTACCTTTTTAGCTAAAACTTTTGATATCACCCATTTGAATCGTTAGAGATGAATGTTACCCGAATTGGCCCACTTGGAAGTAAATGGGTCAATATTGACACCTTTACACCGAAAAATAAAAACTAAAGAAGACTAACATTTTGACTATTTCCAGCTTTGTATTTCTGGAGCTCCTCCTGGGCACATAACAGCCTACGATGTAAATCAGTTATCTCATTAAGCAACTCTTTTTCCCTATCATCGGTTACATGTACCTGCAAATAAAGATAATAACGGGTTTAATGAAAATAAAGAGGTCGCGGTATCAACCTATTTCTATAACAGAATTCGGGTTCAGTCTATGTTATATCTCTAGGTAAAAAAATAAACATATATGGGCTGAAAGTTGCGCAAAGTATATTTTTAAATCATACAATCTCTTAAATTGTTTTAACAAACTATGTTATATCTATATTTAAGAAATTAGTTATATATAAGATTCAAAACAAGTCCAACCCGTTCTAAAAACAAACCGTTTTGACCTGATTTGTGCTGCTACCTGGCCCGCCCAACCTAACTAAACAAATAATGGGCCATTTTGGTTGACTTTCTGGTCCAATAATTTGTGTGTTTCATCTTTAATGCCTTGTTTAGTATATTAAATGACCATTTAGATGCATCTAGAAATTAAGATGAACTATCTTGTCAATAATTATTATAGTCTTCCAATTTTTCTTAGTTTTTGCATTCTTAACTAAGAAAAGAACAAAAACTGTTCATTTAATAGAAAAAGGGAAGACTATCTGTTATATTTTTTGTTCTGAGCTAAGAAAGAACAAAAATTGTCAATTTAACAGGAATGAGGAGACATGATGTACACGGGTCGGCTCAGATGTATATGGAACTAAAAGCAAAAGTTTTGCCGTATATGTGAAAATGTCAAAAATACATTGATTTTGATCTTTATAACATTACCACGTAAAATGGCTAGCATTAAAAAGGCTTAGGTTGGGTTAAAAGTAGCTCATGAAGTAATCTAGTGTTTAGAACCTATATGTTATATTTTTGGTATCTTAACTATGAAAAGAACAAAAGCTAATCTGACATTTTTTGAGATGTTATCCAACCCACCCGGCCAGCCCATTTTGCCGTTTATAATACAAGTCTATGAATTTCAGAATTAATGTTAACCAAAATGCACTGACGTTACAAGTAGGCAAAGCAAGTATATTTAAGCAATAAAGCAACAGGCATGAGTGATGTAAAATAATTCGAGCATACACTATAGGATTATTATTTATTTTTCGATCAGGGATCTAGCCATTTACTTAAAAATTTTGATTGAGACAGATTCATACCTTTGATTTTTCTAGTCTGGTGATGTCGGCTGCTGTAGATCCTATATCTATGCTGTTGTTGACTGAAGATAAACATGTATCAGTAATAGACGTGGTAATATTGATCCGATTTCTTATAAATGTGTCGATTTGGGTTATTTTTATCTCTTAACAGGTAAAACCAAAAAGTAATTAAAAGGGAATAGGGAACAGGAACCCATAATGTGCATTTTTAATGCATAAAACTTCATAACCATTTTATTAGAGAAATTGAAAATTATTGGAACAATGCAAACTTTTGTGATTGTAATTGACTCGCTAATTGCTTATATAAACTTTATTACTTTGGACAAAAGTGTTCTTGTTCAATCCAACTGTTCCCACTATATTCCATCATACGGAAAACAGTACCTGCTTTAAACCTGATCCGTTTGACCAGCTTTGACCATGTTTACTTTAAAAAGATTAGTCTTGGATTGAAATAATTTGTAATCATAAAAGGATGTGTATTAAAATGGATTTTGTATGAACTGTTGCCCAACCCACTTATTTTGCAACCTCTGGAAAATAACATTCATGAAACAAGATGAATCATAAAGATAGAGATATCCCGACCTGTAGAGTCACCGTTAGAGAGTTGATTTGTGGAACTCAAAATGTCGTTCTGTAAATGGCAAAATGTAAACATTTTGTTTGTTTTATAAAAATATAAAACTTGCAATAAATTCAGATTTAAGTAACGAATACCCTTTGAAGATCATTTCTTAGCTGAGCAGTCTGAACCGTAGGGGGGAGATGGGTGGTTTGATTTTGTGGCACAGGAGTAGCATCCCCTTGAGACGGTTGAGGGCCAGCTGGATGTTCAACTATTACCTACAAACGGCATAGCACAAATTCGAGTAAATTAATAACAAGCAGATGAAACGATAAACTAATTGCTTGTAAATACAAATTAGTTCATGTAAAAAGGTTTTACATAAAGATGGTGATTTCGACCCATCAACACATGGATGGGTCAATTAGGGTTATGTTTTACCTCTAATAAGGTCAAATGGGAACAAAAAACATAGCTTAAAAGAACACTAGTCATATGAGTAGAATTGTTCAAGCGGATAGAAAGTTATCAAAAGTGTATTTACAATGCATACGAACCTCCACAGTCATACTAAGAAATTATATTATTGTTGGAATGATTTAGTATCTGTAATCATACTTGACAGACTAATTATTATTTAAACAAAAGACTAAAATGTTGAACACAGTGTTTAGGATCAACCCAAATCGACCAGGCATGTTTTGGTATGTACCACAAATGGCTTATTTGACTTGTTACCCAACCCGCTTGACACATCCAGCTTGCCACCTCTAGTTTTACGTGATGGTCTACACCATATATTTTCCAAAATATACACAATGAACTTCAGATGAAAAAAGATACAAAAAAATGAGAAAGAATGAAACATACTTGTAACCGCATGCTCGGACTCTTTAGTAATGCAGGAGATGAAGCTACCTACAAAAAAATAAATAAATAAATTCTTGGTAGTTACAATCTGAAAGAACATGGTGACCTCAAATATGATGAAAAAGTTGTACCTTATCGTTGTCAGCATTCTCAGAAGTAACTTTAAACCGCCCTTTTCGTTGAATAACTTGGCACTTTGATTTCTCGTCTTGTTCATCACCAGTTACTGTTTCACTATTATTGTTAATAGAAGATCTATACATAACTTTAAACAACACGAATTGTCAAACTGGATATATAAGAGTTGTCTACTACTCAATATGGGTTCAGGTTGAGATGGAACAGGTTGTCTTTGCTTGACAAGGTTTTTTTAATAATTTCAAAAAATTAATGCTTTAATGATGATAAAAACAATTTATGTCATTAGTAAGCTATAACTTTAAATAAAACAACTTAGAAGGTTGATCATTCCCCTTCTAGCTAGAATTATTATTTGAAGTGACCCACATGAGATAAAACGCAAACCAACTCAACCAATCATAAGCATACAGGTCGAAATGCTACCTCTAGGAAATATAATTAAGAAAATAAATAGATTACTGATAGTGTTGAATATTAGACAATATTATTAGGGTTATTAATATGAGCCCACGGACCCATTTAGATTTTAGGGTTTGCATTATAATCTCTATATATTGTAACATAACCTATCACTAATATTCAATTCACTCTTTTACCATTTAACATGGTATCAGCGCCTTAGGGTTCTAGATACCTTCTTCTCCGCTGCACCACCACAAAAACATATAAACCCTAGCCGTCACCACCGAGTTTAAACCCTAGACAGGGCGGTGTGCCGCCACCGCCACCGCCCTGTCCCGCCTTTGTTTTATGTTTGTTTCTTCTTTATTTTCTAGTTTCAGTTGAATAAAGCTTCGTTATCGGTTGAATATTTAAACCTATTACCTATCTCCATTCTCTTGGTTTGTTCACATCCATTATCTTGGTTCGTTTTTGGATTATGGCTTCTAACGTGCAGCAACACTATATTTCCTTTATTTCCCTTCTTTCTTCTTTTTATTTTTTCGTTTATCGGTGTTTTAGCCGCATCAAGGACCACGGTCCACGGCCATCAATCTCAAACTACGGCTTGATTAAATTTTCTATTATTTTAGATCTACGGATCAAAGAGACCGTCACCTGACCACGGTCACCAGTCTTGCTTTCTTTTTATATTTATATCTACTTTTGTCATCTCTTGATCGATCTACGGATCCAAGAGAGTGTCGCTTGCTAGCCTCGAGACATCGCCAACGACTACAGTCGTCAGGTCTCAACTTATTATTCCAAGAATCAAGAACCATGAAGTATCAAGCAAACTATGGATAACACAATCAACCAAAATATGGATGACAACTTCAATCACAATATTGTTTGTTGGCAACAGTTTGGATAGTCAAGTCGATCGAAGCATGTTTATCATATTATTATTGTTTTATGTTTTTTTTTTGTTTCCCAGTCATAGCGTCAGGTTACTTCCGCTACGACTGCTGGGGGTTATTAGACAATATTATTAGGGTTATTAATATGAGCCCACGGGTCCATTTAGATTTTAGGGTTTGCATTATAATCTTTATATATTGTAACATAACCTATCAATAATATTCAATTCACTCTTTTACCATCATACATTGAATGGAAGATTAAACTGAGAACTTACGTGTTGTTTTAGATGCTTTAAAGATAGACTCAGATGTCACCGTATCTGCTGTCGGGTGTGAATTAGATCCATTAGATCTAGAGACAACAGGAACTTCCCCTTGCAACTTGCCACTGAGATTTAGATAAAATTAAAAGGGAACATGTCAATTTTCAGACAATATGCAAAAAATTCTTGATCAATACACATTCTTAGATATTACTGGAACTTAAAAAGGCTAATTGGTGAACATTCTACCTAGTTAGCAGAGAGAAGTGGTTGAGAAGGTGTTATCAGATTATTATTGTGGTCATATGCAACATGTTTTTGTTTATAAAAAAATGGATAGAAGTGTTCTGGTTCAACTCGTATGGACCCTTTTCAACCCATACAAAAATTTACCCATATTGACCCAAACCCATTTTGACCAGTTACACGGCCTGCAATTTTCAATCTCCAAGTTACATTATCAAAGTTGTTCATAAAAGTGCAAGGAGGTTTCTAGTTTCAAAAACTGTCAAAAGTATATATTTAAACCTAAACATAAAAACAAAACTGATATGGCTATCATCTATGTAAGTTGTCATACTCATCGACCGTAATGCATCCAGATAAAGCTTCCCCCTGGTGAGAATGAGATCCAACTCCATTAACAGATTTTCTACTAATATCCAAGTTGTGTTTTTCATCAAAATCATTCTTGATGCTATTTTCAGCATGGGAAGAAGAATTCTGCAAACTCAGCTGCCCGTTACTCTCACATTTGCCTCTGAACGTTTAAGGATCACATAATAAAGCTCATCCACAGGATAAAAATATGAAATTTCAAGCATAAGCAAATCTGTATAATAGAACTCCATATATGTGGAAGATATAGAGTATCGTAGTGTAGAAGATGGTGTGCTTAATTTAAATTAACATACACAGAGGATGTTGCAGTAGAGTTGACAATTGGAGCGGATCCTGCCTGCAATGATTTCTACAATTATTAATAACATAGAATGAAAGAAAATTATGTAATCCTCATTCAAAGGCTATTGACTTAATACATCTGTAGGCGGAAGTTCCCTTTCACTAGCACCAATCCCATTGAAAGAACTTGAGTTCCCCAGGTGATCTTTATCGGATACAGATTCCTCATCCTGGATCTTGTTACAAATATAAATTGCATTATTGATAAACTCGATCATTATGAATAGTTATTTACATATATAAAATTGCATTATTGATAAACTCAATCATTATGAATAGTTATTTCATTTTGTTTTAGTTACATAATAGGACAATGGCATTGATATAACAAACAGGTGCCAATTTCGACCTGTCTATTACAAACAGATTGATTCAGGTCATGGTTTATCTCAAACATGTTAAATGGACTGAAGACGTTGAACGTCACCACAAAGTCTATTTATAATGTATACAATCTCCTAGATCGTTTGATTCAAAGGGTTCAGATTATTATTGTGATAATAGAGTTTTATAATCATACTATAGCATTAATCAATCATAAAAACACAATAAATAGGACAAAAAAGGATTGTGGATCAACCCAACCCAAGCCATTCCATTGCAACTGCACTAAAAAATGATCTGTTGCAACTCAAACCCATTTTGACTTTTGACCTCTTCCCAGCCCTCCTGATGTGCCCATTTTCACAACTTTAATATGACACAAGTGCTAGGAATTACTATTCAGCTTTGTAAGGACGTGTTTTATGTAAATAAGTATCAAGTCACATACCAAGGAAGCCTGAGCCTTCAGATCTTCAATGTCAAAGTTCCAGCTGCTAATCCCTCTTTTGTATTCATTCTAGAAACAAGTTATAAGAACACAATTCAGAACCAAAAAACTAATAAGCAAAAAGTATTTAGTTAACCCATTAATTGAATAAGTTGGGAAATACAAGAGAGAATATAGACAATTGAAAGGACTTAGAAACTGAACAAGCATATTACACAAGTAAATCTAGCACATGTTAAACGTTTTAGCAACTATTGTCCCATGGTAAAAAACATAGATCAAGAGTGTGCTTCAATGATAGGTTCTAAAGGTAATTATGTGATATTGAGTATTCAGAATTCTATAAACAGTTATAATATCAGGCATGAAACTATATCGTGCATCTACTGTTTGAAGTTGTATTGTCACTGCTATTGGGAACTCAGGGTTGCCAAATACGGATTATTTAAAATCCTAACAGATTAAATGAGATATTGAGTATTCATAACTCTATAAACATTTATAATATCAAGCATGAAAATATATCGTGCATTTACTGTTTGAAGTTGTACTGTCACAGTGTCACTGCTATTGGGTGATCAGGGTTGCCAAATACGGATTATTTAAAATCCTAACAGATTAAATGAGTGGACCACACAACTTTTTCTTTTTTAAAATATAACATATGGTGTGTGAAATGGGCGTAAAGTCTCTATAATTAGGTTGTAAGAAGGGAGGAATTATATAATTTTATTTTGCCCTTAAATAATTAGTTTTATTGCAGCCAGTATGAATTTGATAAAAAAATGCATAAAACCTGTTTATCCAAACATCAAAAGACAAAAATTGATGAACGCAACTGATAATCAGATAATACATTCAAAAACGCATTTCCAGACACACTCAATACCACACTCAGTGCAGATTCTCAAGAAAAAAAGCCACAAAACATATATGATAGAACATATTTCCTATATGCTTTACCTGTGACATTTCTTCCTTCTTTCCATCTGGTATTTTCTTTTGCACAAGCATATCTTCTTCCTTTTTCTATTTATCCAACCGATCATAGTCAATATACCATTCAATATGGATTAGATGAAGTTGCAATGATCTCAAACAATTTAACAATAATAAAAATGGTTTAGAAACCTTCAGTGCCTGAAGACGATCACCAAGAGCTGGCAGGCCTTCTAAAAGCTTACGTGCTATAAACTCATTAGATTTAGCTTGTTTGAAAAAGGAATGCTTCAGAAGCTTCTTAGCAGAAGGACGTTTTGAGGGATCTTTAACCAAACAGCTTGCAATCATCTGCTTAAAAGACTTTAGACGGAAAAAGACAAAACTAATATAAGAAAATCTGATTGATCATAAAGTGGTAAAATGATTAAAATAATTAAATCATATTACCTTAGAAAATTTCCTGTCCCTCTCATAGTCAAGACCAGGAGGTGCATTTTGTAGGGTCATGAGCAAAACCTATCATTTTGAGGTAATCAAGTTGTGATGAATTTATTTTAGATACAACGCTAGTCAATCACAACAAAATATATAGAAAAAGACATGAAAATGCAAGATGGATGTACCTTCATTGGGGGATATTTTGAAAACGGAGCATGCCCATGAGCAAGCTCCAGAGCTGTTATTCCAAAGGACCAGATGTCAGCCCTGCAGAATTATCAGGTAGTATTTATTTATTTTCGTTACTTGGACCTTGTTGACAGAAGAGTAAATTGATGAAATAAAATAATCTACTGACTTAAAGTCATAGCCGTGCAACTGTTCCATAACCTCAGGGGCCATCCTGAAAATATATATAACCACAAAATGTAAAAATTCAGATAAAAATCTCTACAGATAATAGCACTTACACATTATCCATTATTATTAATTTGAAATCCGATCAATGAAATTCATTCTTATATATTATATAGAAAATGTTGCAAGTATTACCAGCATGGTGTCCCAACGAACGTATTTCTCGTGCGTTGTCTATCACCGCAATCAAATAGGCAAGCAGAAACACCAAGATCTCCCAGCTTGATGGCCCCACGCTCAGAGATGAGAATGTTTCCAGCCTATTAAATGAGCAGATATATGCACTGTGAAAACACGGTTTAAAAAATCTCCACAAGGCAGACATGATTTCAGGTAATAAATTTACACAGCATAGTGATATACCGAAGAAAACAAAAAAAAATTGAAATTCTTAACCTATTGTCCTTTTACAGACAGGTAAGGTGAACGATTGTGCAGAAATATATACCAGGATTAAATCCATGATCACAGCTGATAGTGAATTGGCCTTGAGCATGAACAGACTACTAGCCATCTTATTCAAAATAATACTAGTTAACTATAAAGGTTATGTCCAGAAATTGATTGGAGTTCACGAGTTTACGAGTTCACGACTACACTCTCTGTCTCTCCTCATACATTTATAGACAACATGTTGCTTTCAACCACTTGAGTTGACATCTTATCACTAAAGACGGTTTATATTATGAAAAACAGTTATAAGTTGGCATCAGCAACAAGGTCCATGTAAATCTATTTTCATTCGTACATGCATATTAAATTTAGAAAACATGCAGTAAAAAGTAACAACAAAGTAACAGAAACTGACTCAGCATATGTACCAGGCAGCATAAAAATGCATGACCAGCATATTAAAGCAATAAAGTGTGTGCTGATACAAATTCTCAGACATTTGGATTTAACGAGAACTAAAAACAACTTACTTTGACATCTCGATGAATGAAGCCATGATCATGAAGATACTCCAGTGCCTTTAATACCTCACGCAGTATAGTTGCAATAACAACTTCCTCAAAACCATCAGGATGGGCAGACTTCAATATATGAAGGCAGGAACCACCAGGCATAAAAGGCATGACGACCCATAGATTATGGTCATTTACAAAGCAACAGTGTGATTTCAGAACATTTGGATGATCAACCAGGATCATTGTCTGAGCTTCACGTGATATATTGTTCTGATAACATATCAATAAATGAGCAATTTTAAACAAAATCAAATCAAATTACTATAAATTTGAGGTGAAAACAAGAGTAAATCAAGCACACTGATTTCCAGATGTCCAATATCAGTAACAGCAAAGTTAATCTAGTATATAATGCACCAAGGTTCATGTAGGTCATGCCCTAATAAACATGGATTCTCTGTCGCTGTTAATGTAGGTGAACTTATTATCTTTCCTCATCAAATCAGGAAATATAATATGAAAATTAAAAGTGATATCCCAATTATGAAATTGCAAGTCATAAGCCAAATCTATAAACCCTAATTTCATCAAGGTCTTCTTCTCCTAGGTATTACTACTCTGTTCAATTCACTCCCTAAGTAAAATGTATAAGCGACAGTTCAATCAGGCATAATCACAGTTTCAAAATTGCTGGACCAGATATACTCATATAATAAGGAATCAAACAGAAGAACAAATTAAATCAAACCAGAAATCAATAAGGAACGAACTGAATTTACCAAATCGCTATTGCCACGCTCAAAATCGAGAATTTTAATAGCAACGATCTCATTGTTCGGGATACACATCGCTCGATAAACCGATGCGCTGACACCTTGCCCTACCTCCTCATACAGCTCATAGTGCTCTGCTCCAACTGGATACTTCTTCTTCTCCATCTGAAACCAATCGCTAATCACAAATCACTTCTATACCAAAACTTTATTCAACATCGAACACCACGCGAATCCTACACTATTCCTTCACCAAAAAACACAAAACAAAAACACGGATCACGATTAATAAACAATAAACCTGATCAAACGCCTAAACCTCCAAACAATTAAACAACAATCGAGTACCGAGAGAGTAATCAAACGTAGAAAAACGGTAAAGCTCACAGGAAATCACTTTACGCTCACTAGCTATGTGTTGATAACGGCGAAATCAATCAATCAGAAATTGTGATTCTATTAAACAAAAACTCTATCGAACATCAAAAATCTCACGAATCTACAGTAATTCTTCACCGAAAACCACAAAACAAAACGCCGATCGCGATTAATAAACAATAAACAACAATTGAGTATCGAGAGAGTAATTAAACGTATAAAAACGGAAAAGCTCACAGGAAATCACTTTACGCTCATTAGCTATGTGTTGATAACGGCGAAATCAATCAATCAGAAATTGTGATTCTATTAAACAAAAACTCTATCGAACATCAAAAACCTCACGAATCTACAGTAATTCTTCACCGAAAACCACAAAACAAAAACGCCGATCGCGATTAATAAACAATAAACAACAATTGAGTATCGAGAGAGTAATTAAACGTATAAAAACGGAAAAGCTCACAGGAAATCACTTTACGCTCATTAGCTGTGCGTTGATGACGGCGAAATCAAGCGATGAGAGATTGTGATTCTTCCGGCACGTAGTTTAGAGTGAAATTGAAGCAAAGTTTGAGATGATGATGATGATGATGACGACGACGACGACGGTGGTGGTGGTGGTGGTGACGGCGGTGAGTTAGAGGTGTATAGTGGTTTCTCGTGACGGAGAGATTTAGAGGTAGCTTTTGGATCGGCGCACGAAGAGGTAACGAATGCATGCTATGAGAGACTAGTAATAGTAATAGTATGCCGCCACATGTTAATCTTATTTATTTTTTTTCATGACTACCACTTGGGTTATATTTGGCATTCCTTAACAAACAATATTAATATTATTATAATAGTACTAGTTTATATCCTATGTAATACACGGATTTAATTAATAAAATATTAAATAGTTTATAATAAAAATTATAAAATAATATAAATAAGTACTTCAAGTAAACAAAAATAATATTATCTTAAACTCTCGTTTTACTAGATTTTGTTTTTCAAATATAATTTTATTTTTTAATCACCTTCAAAATAAAAAAATGGTTTTAAAAGAGTTAAAATATCTATGAAAGTTTTTTGTTTAAGAAAATTTTTGTATCTTATATTTTTTTAAAGTTTGTTTATTTTTTATATAAAAATCTAGTTTATAATTTTTACAATATCTATTAATTTGAAAATGTTTTAAATAATATAATTACCATTTATTATTAACATTTATTATAAGAGAGAGGCGGGAAAATTAATATTTCGACACGTGGCGCCTTAAAAGCTTTTATTATAATAGACAGATATAGAATTAAGTTTTGAGATTTGAACTTACGATAAAATAAATCCATCCAACTAAAATAACAAAT
Organism: Flaveria robusta; assembly: GCA_025506415.1. Taxonomy (NCBI): domain Eukaryota; kingdom Viridiplantae; phylum Streptophyta; class Magnoliopsida; order Asterales; family Asteraceae; genus Flaveria; species Flaveria robusta. The sequence continues at coordinate 20,724 of JACCIZ010000335.1, forward strand.
AAAATACTGTCTAATTTTTTTATTTTATCATCAATAATATGTAAAGAATTGTCTAATAAATCAAGTTACTGTGCATAAAAGATAATCTAAAATGGTTTAAGAGCATCTCCAATGGTTGTTTTTAAACCAAAAATTATATTAAGTTGTTTTTCACCGTTGGAGAGCTATGTTTTTTAAGTAAAAGTTCATCACTATGAACATCAAAAGTGAAAGGAAGGTGGGCCAACATTTTTTTTTATTATACGAAATATACGTATAGAAAGAGATAAACAAAAAAGTGATGATGACTTGTCATTGTTTTTTTATGTTTTTAAGTTTTTTATTGGGGAGGTTTTTGATGTTTTAAAAGGATAAATATTTTTATAACATGATAACTGACTAGACATGTTTGTTGATGTTTTTATATTTCTTTATTGTGGATGCTCTAATAGTGAAGCAGAGACGGTCATGTGATATTTTTATGTATCACGTTTAAAGTGATAAATACAAATGGAGGGTGCAGCTATTGCGGTTTTCGTCATATTTTAGTTTTGATACATACATGGGTGTGTTTAAAATAGATTCAGTTTTAAATAAAAAATCACATGAACCGCATGAATATGTGTATGTAGTGCCGATTAAATATAATACAAGAAAGAAAAATGATATATTGCATATTACAAGTAACTATGTTGTATGTTGCAATTAAAGTAATATGTTGATTTATATACGGTTCTTATCGTTTTTAAGTTTTAACTTATATTGAATATGTATTAACCGACCATATTTATTACTTATTGAAAATTACTTGTGTGCTTGTAGTTGTTTCACAAGTAACTAAAGTTAGGACTGGTTGCTAACTTTTTTAAGTGTGGAAGCTATCTAATTATGATTATTGTTTTTCTATTTTAAATAAAATAGACATCATCATTTCACCGACCACCCAAAAGTAGATTTTGTCAAAAGGAAAAAAAAAGTAGAAACATAAATCAAAATACGGTATTTCATAAAATTATTTTTGAAGTTGGTGATAAATTTGTATATAAGGGAAAATGATTAGTATTTGAAATATGGTAGTAAAAATTGGTTATATTAGTAAATATATATAAAAAATATATGAAAGTTGATACATACTTCTAAAATCAAATTAGCAGTATATCTGGTTCATTTAATATTTGATGTAATTTTATTTTATATTTTTTGTTGTTTCTTAGCATTGACATATAAACACACAAGTAATATTCAACAAGCAATAAATATATAAGTGGTAAACACTTTCAAAGGTATGGTTACATGTGCATTACTTATTGAAATTTTTTTATATCAAACATGTTCAACTGTTCAAGCACAAAAGTAATTTTTAAAAACTAGTTTAGTAGACATATTTATATGATCATTGTATGGCAATTCATGTTTATTGCAACTAGTATGTAAATGGTTATTTCTCATTAAAGAGATATCATGATAGTAAGATGTTTTTCGTCTATTTAAACAGTTAAGGATTCAAAATCTGTGAAATGCATGTATAAATAGTTATTATTAATAAACTATGAGGAGTTATAAAAATATACGTGGTCATCTAAAAGGGTTTGTGTGACACATAAATAATTAAATTAGAACTAATAAGAGTTTATTCAAATATAACACTCGAGTATTTTAAATAACGAATTTCAAACACTTAATTGGTCTTTATTGAGGCACTAGGCACAAAGCCACATCAATTTCACGCAGCAAATTTAGATTATTTAATAATTATAAAATTTATTCAGCATTTAGGATCAAATGTGTCATCCTTAAGAGATTGGTGGGTGTAAATGTTATATCAAAAAGACGAGGGATAAAAGTTATTTGAGAAATCTAAATGTGTGCAACTTGTAAAATGAATGCTAAAGGTGGAAGCAAAACAATCACGTGAATAGCGAATGATATATAGAATCTTGTGTTAATATATATTCACCATTTATTTTTTATTTTTATTTATATAATTATACTAAAAATCATTATTTTTCCTCTCACATCTTTAATTAAACAATGTTTTTTATAACTTTAACATTATATTTTCTCTCTCTTTTACTCACAAACACATTTAAAAATATTAAAAAATTATAAAAGCTAAACAGTAATTTTCTTAAATTTACAGATTAAACAGTAACATTTATCTATTTTTCACTTACAACCACTCAAAACCATTTCATATAATATAAATATTCTGCTCATATATTTTTAAGGAACAGGTTGTGAATGCTCTTACACGCTAAATTTTGAAGAAATTGAATTTTTTTTTTCAAGCTAAGGATATATGTGGATTTTAAAAAATAAAATGCATTATCAGAAAATAGAATATTTTCGACGGACAGAATCATTCATTGGTGATTAACGACGAATCTATAACCCCAAAAAAAATCTAAAAATATTGTTACCGAACCCACGGTAGAAATCATACTTGAAAGACTGCACTTACAGTTTAAAAGAAGCATTACATATATCCATTACTTTATAGTGATTATTGTCGATTTCCTATAATAAAGGAAACATAATAGTTTAGTTAATGGAATAATTCTAGATATAGCATATCGATTTGCAATTGACACATCTATTGATCAATTAAGAATTACGATTCCTGAGAATAATTCTTTAATCAAGTCTTGTTCATATCATGTGCCCTTTATTATTCTTGCTAATTACTTCCGCTATAGTTATATTCTAAACAATACAATTATACAAACAATTAGTAACGTGAGCACACGATATCCAAAAGTGTATTCTGAACTTACTCATCATCCCCTCATTGTACCACTCGTTATCAGTAAGGCTAATACTTATTCATACCCTTTTAATCGTACGTTCTTTTAGTCATGAAGCTTGGAGGGCCCGCAACAACGTAGACGAATGAATTTTAAACACCAAGTAATTGTGAATGACAATGAAATTTTGTTCGGTATTGTAACATGAACGAGCATCTTTGCACATGTATGAACTTTTTGGGACAATTTTTGAAGTGCTTTTGAGCATATTTGAGCATTTTACAAGTGTGTCAGGTACTTTATGGACATTTTTTTGTTTCAAGTAAAAAAACTAAAACAATATTGGGTTTTTATCAAAATATAGCATATTTATTTATACTAGTTTTTCAAGATTTTTCTTTTACAAAAAAACTTGTAAACAAATTTGTTGACCTTCAAGATGAATTTGTCAAACTCTGGAGATTAGATGTCTCTAATGATTATGTTGCCGCACAAAGAGCTCAAAACACCATGCCTAATGATTTAAGCTTTAAAATGAGTAATTTATCCTGAAATAGCTCCTAAATAACTAGATAACAAGATTAATTTTGTATTATGCGAACTTGGCCAATTTGGAACAATGAAGTTGTAATGCAGCATAAAGTTTACAAATTCAAGTTGTGAAAATCACCTCTTGGGTAACTATAGATACACCTGTAGATAGACACCCAATGGACCCCACACATGTGAAAATCTTATGTATTAGGTTTGCCATTACATAATCGAAATTGACTCATTCAAAGGTTAATGAGTTGAAATCACCACTCTCACTTTCATTTTAGATCAGCCTTCATGATTGTATTATGTGTGGTCTTCACAAAGTGATTTCTAATATAAACTCGGGTCATTGATCAACACTCATGATTGTATAGTCATCTCTAAGTGATATCGTATATAAACTCGACTACTTGAGTCACTCCTCTCAATCAAAGACTTAGCATATAAAGAGCAAACCATATAAAAAACATATTCAACTGACACTATATTCTATTTTTTATTACATGCATCAAACTGACCAACTTACCTTTTGATGTAATAAACTTCTAAGAGTAACCTTTCTTGTACGGACCTGTGTTAATAGGTCAAGTTGACATTGGTCACCACGCTCTAGCGCTGACCCCGCCTCTGCGTCGACAAGACTAAACTACATCAGAAAAAAGTAAACAAACCCAATTTGGATACCTTCATTGTCAAAGGAAGGTTCATGGGAGTGTATGAGACAGTAGAGATGGCGGTGTGTTTTATTCTTGGCGGTCGACAGTTGTCTTGATGGGGGTTGTGGTGATGGTGGTGATCAGAGAATGTAAAAAGAGAAAAATCAGAAATCAGTCAAGTGTGTAGCAAATCCTAATAATTTGACCACTAATTCACTATACCCAAACAACAAAACATATACTACTTACAACTCTTGCACAAAATAAAAGACAATTTCATAACATTTTGAAGATTTATTCACACCCAAATGAAAACTAAAGATAAAAACATCAGCAAATAAACTTCAAGCATAGTCCACACATTGATTCAGTCAAACAGAACATTACCAATTTTTTCATAACATTTTGTAGATTTATTCACTTAAGCTCGGAACTCCCTATCAGGAAAGAGGTGAGGGGCAACCATTGACCAGATGAATAAACCGGCAGTGGCCCATGCGGTTATCATCCGGACCCACACCGAGGGCCACCCAACGTCCACCAACCTGCCACTCTCCCCGACCGAGGTTGACCACCCTGTGAGAAGCATTGCAGAGTACATGCTGGCAAGTGAGAAGATGATGTGGAAGAAGGAATACGAATATGTAACCGGCTTATTTTTCTCTTTCTCTTCATGCTCGTCTCTTTTGTCTAGTGGAAGCAAAGGTTTCTCACCACCTGAAACATGGCAACCAAAATTTAGTATCAGGCAAGGGTGGTTCACAATCAAGTGTGCGTGCTCATACCAAAAAACAAAATTTTGAAACTGCTGGCTATGTCTCATATCAGATTAAACAATGTTGTTTCGTTAAAGCACAAATAGTAAAAGAACAGTTGCAGTCTGAACCAGCTGACAACTGAATGTTGCCTATAAATGACCCAAGTGAACCCAAAAACCGGACCAAATATTATACTCGTTCTAGATTGGTTTTACGATTTTAAAGTTATGCTCTGACTTTGCGCACAGTCCTACTCCCTATTGGCTTTCATGTTTCTTATGTTCTTCAAGTGGGCAAACATCCTATATACATGAGAAATAATAGAGTTGGCAAAATGGGCAAGTCAAATTATAGGTCCAAAAGGGTAATTTTTAAGGTAGCAGGTCAAAAAAGTATTTCTATAATAGCATCATAAACATCCTATGATCATGAGAAACATTAAAGTTAACAAAATGCGTTGGTGAGATAATGGAACAAAAAAGTAATTCTTTAACTAAGAGGTCAAAAAGAGTAATTTTTTAGTACATGTCAAGTCAGCTAGACCGACAAACATTTCTTTTGTGCATTCTTCAACTTTTTGTTGATAATTGATCTGTGAAATGCAGATTTAAAAACTATACTACAGCAGTTTTAACATAATTTTTCTAACAATTTATGATGTTTTCTGCGTTAGAAGTGCACTTTGGGAAACTTTCAACCAGTTCAGCCGTTTTGACTAGTTTCTTTTTATTTAATTATTTCAACTTGACATACTTGAACCATTAGGCTTGCCCAAATCATGATGTTATATACTTGTACACATTCATAATAGACTTTGGGAACTCTCAACCAGCTTCAACCTTTTAATCAATTTCTTACAAATCCTCTTTTAGCCAAAAATTCTAATCTATCCATTTTAGAAACAAAACAAACCAAAAAAACTTGTTTAAAAATGACAAAGCTGAAAGTGAAACCTCTTATAACTTACCAGCACGAGGTGAGCTAGGAGGAGAAAGCAGGGTTGTAGAAGATCCAGCACGGACAGCAGAGTAAACCACAGATAGCACAGTTGTAAGCAACCCAATAGTGAGTGTGCCAGTGCTAACAGCTTTAGAATGCTTGTGGAGCCCATTGCAAGCATAATCTCTTGGTTCACTTGCAAGCCCACTATAGCAAAGATACATGCAGTACAATGAAATAACAGATGCTGGTAGAATGCTTCCACTTACCTAAAATATAAAATTAACAGAATTTGTAAGATAACATTTACTGAATCACCAGGTCCATATAAGGTGTATATATGATATAAACTGGAGTTGCAAAACGGGCAGGTTGGATAACAGGTCAAGGCAACTTCAGACGAAAATAAGTAAACTCTCATGGGTCAGATGTGCATGGGTTGACCAGAAACACTTTCTGTGTAAAACTTTATTCGTGTGCTATGATTAAGAATTCATATTATTTGAATAATAATCTAATATTTTGTATAAATTAGAGATTTTAGGTAGGCAAAGATACACTTTGAGCAAATTTCTGCCTGTCACACCATTTCACATATTTCCTTTTCAGTTAATTTCTTATTTATTTTATTGGTTTGACACTTTGACCCGTTAGAAATAAAGGATAACCCAAATCAACCCATTCATAAGTTAATTTTTCAACTTGCCATGTCTAGAGAACCTACGATAACATGGAAGATATCTATTTTACCATTTTATGAAAGCAATAATACCCTCAAAACGATGAAATGAAAAAAATAACTTGATTTTAGCAAGTGATCAGAAGGGATGTAAAAACTTACTGTAGGATGTAAAGTGATGACAGCAAACACAAACACAAGAATCAGGATCATCACAATGAAGAAAGTATTGAGCCCACAGTCCTGGCCTGATGAGGTAAAAAGATGGAACAGAAGTCCAGAGAACAAGAATGTTGCCACATAACACACTAGTGAAACCACAAGCAAGGCTGCATACCTGTGTCATTTAAAATAAGTTGAAAAAATAGAAAAAGGAACTTTATTTAATGAACAGCACAACTTGTTTCCTTGTCTTTCATAACAGAGGTAGCAACACAGGCACTTTTTTTGGGCTGAAAGCAGCCAGGTCGGGTTGATTTGAAACACTTACTTCTTTCCAAAAGATATCAACTTTTTCATAAAAAAACTAGCATGTCGAATATGATTACAATAATTACTATATTTTAACCATAATCTATATTTTATTAAAATAATCAATGATTTAGGAGCTATAAGCAAAGACAAAATGCACAAAATAAGTACAGACGTTACACTTTTTCCCTACTTTAACAACCAGCTTTTAGTTAGGTGTAAAAATAGAAACCAACATACACATTAATAGTAGTTTAGCAGCCAAGTAACATTTTATACGGACTGTCAATATTGATTTCATCAACTATTAGCAGGTCCTCTTTTGCTGATATTTTAACAACCGTTGACATGGCATCTTATATATCATCTTAGTGTATATGTATATGCCAATATGCCATGTGTCATCCAATGTGCACTTGAAGTTATATTTTATACAGATTAAACAAAATGTCATTTTTTCAAACTTGTATATAAAAGCGATTGTTTTTAATTTGTTTTACATAAGAACTTTTTGAATATGTGACATCTGATGTGACAACAAGCATGCCATCTCAGCACCACATCAGCAATTCATAGATCAAATCAGTTACAATACGGTTGATAGCCAAAGTCAATAATGAGCTATAAGCTGGTTTCTATTTAGTGCCTGATTTGGAGTTGGTTTCCAAAATCAAGAAAAAATGTAAAGTTCCTTTATATTTTATGCAGTTTGCCCTTCTATTTAGGCTATTTTTTAACTTTTGACTAGTTTGACCTGTTTCCTCACCATCTACTTTTTTTATCTTACCTCTTTGACCATTAAAGATATAACATTACACCAACTCAACCCATTCATAACCAACTGAGTTAAAATTGCCACCTCTAAAGGTTAGGTTAGGTTAGGTGTATATTAAGAGAGAAATTCAGAAAAGTAGGTACAAACCAGAACTGTTCATCATATCCAACCCATTTGTCATTCCAACTATGAACAAAGTCCAGCAGCAGTACAACTTGAACGAGAAGAAATAACCCAGAGCCAAACTTTGATGTTGATTCTGCATTCATAAATTTTGTAAGTTTGTTTATTCAAATGAATTGATACATATAGAAAGCAAATAAAGATCATCTCTAATAAGATGCCTGGCTCATATAGTTTGCAAGACTGATAAAATATAAAGGTGGCAAAATAAGAAGGTTGGATGACATGCCACAATGGGAAAGTATTTGAATGGGTTAAAACAGGTCTGGATGGCATGGAGCCTATTTTGTCCAAAGTTTATGTAAAGTACACTTTGGGCAACCTTCAACCTATTGAGCCGCTATGCATTAGAAACACATTATTGATGACTTTAAAAAAAATTCCTTTTAAAGTGAAATTTTTATTTAGCGTTTGATAGAATGAAGACAAAACATAACCCGAATCGAGCCATTAATAGTTAAAAGAGTATGAATTTTCACCTCTAATAAAATATATTTTGAGGCTTGTGCTAAAGCCTAAATTCTCAGAGAAAATACAATTTTTAATAATATAAATCCTCCATCTTGCAGAAGTAGATATATCAACGCATGATTTCAAGAAAAACATGAAGCCATGAACAAGCACCATGAAGTTTATAACTATGAAAGATTGATGATGAAACTACCAAAAAAAAAAAGGATAAAAACCAATAAGAAGTATATATACCATAAAAACTGATGACCCCATTTGGGAGGAAAAACATTAGAATTATCAAAAGACACCAGCAAATGACTTTCATCATCCATCCACCATGGTGCAAACTATCACGTGGGTCTTTCTGAGTTTTCACACCAACCATTAGAAGTGATAAAATTGAAAAGAACAAGAAATTCCCCAAACTAACTCGCAAAACAGCATCAGTCTCAAACCACTCTCTGTCGGGTGTTACATAAAAATGATTAATCCCTGCAACAATGTTAAACAACAAAGCACATCGTCAACTTTTTTCAAGAGAAAATGCTGTAAGGATTCAACTTAGGTTGAAATATTCCTAATTTGCATATTTGTATCTGCAGGTTCTTCAAAATTGTTAGTTGTGGGCACTTTGCATGCTTATAAGATGTATCTCTCTTCTTGTATTGCTTTAACAAAAACGTAATTTCCTTTCATATAATATCAAGTGATATTATCATACTGGTACCATGTCCAAACATATACCAAATTTGTTCAGTATAGTAAGTAAATGGGTTGCAATTTCCACCCATTTACAGATTAGTGGTTGATTTGGGATGTGTTTTACCTCTAAAAAATTTAGCTAAAAGAGGAACAGGTCAGGCAGGCTAAAAGTCAGCCAAAATCTATTTTTAATGCCTACAACCTCCTAATTTATTTATCCTGATCGTAATAAGACTTTTTTGTAATTATTATTAATGCATTAACTATTTATAAACTTTTTTAAATTTTAAATGAGCATAAAAGCATATGGGATCTCAATCCAACCAGACCCAGCCTGTTAAAACACGAACCTGATTCTACCTGTTACCCAACCCATCCATCTTGCCATCTATACTGAGCATTGATAGAAATTTTTTTTTAAAAAATTTCAAAAATTAAAAAGATAAGGTCATACATGGGATCTTCTCCATGAGTGGTGCAGCAACTTCTCTTAGTATCCATGCCACAATCAAAGAAAGAGCAAAAAGACCACAATATGCAATACGAGCAGACCGACGACTAATCCCAGAGACCACTGATTGGCATGCACTACAAGCACATGATGCACAGCAAGAAGCCAGGCAACCAGCTGCCCACATCTTTCTCTTTCTGCTTTATCAGCAATTAATATCCACTAAAATCTGAAATTTTGACACCAATCATCACGCTCATCAAATATAATAACAATAATCCATGTAGCAAAATGGAAGGACGCTTAGACAACTGAAATCCATGAAAAAGATGCATTATATACACCCAAACTTGCAAAGATCAAAACACCAATAATTGGTGAATATGACATTTAAGAAGTTAAGCAATGCACAAATATATCTCACGAGTGCAAAACAATAAAACTGCATATGCATGTAAATATGTAACGTAACGCGTATTGATATGAGCGCACGAGGTTACGCAAGAAACTATCTGTCTTATTAAAAATAACTGATATCAATCAAACTGAATCCAACATTAATCATTCAATCATCACCAAAAACTTGACATCAGGATACAGAATAGTAATAAAAAATCTAGTTGTATGAAATAAATGAAGCAGTTTATTGATCCACATATCTACATGCATCTTAAAACAGAAACACTGGCCTCTTGAAAAATTATAACATAATCAGTTTACTGATGCCCTAATCTACATGTATCAAGCACAAATTCACACATATCAACTCCAAATCCACTTAAACCAAGGGTAACCAACAACCCTGTTGACGACATCTTTCTTCTGAGTTCTCATCATAACCAATTATCCACCGATCCCAATATCAAGCGTCAATCATTGAACGACATGATCACGACTAACAAAACATCATCACAACTCAGAATACGATGAAAACTACGATACCTTTTCCGATTGAAACAAAAAGGTTATGATACCCTAAATTGCAAAAATTCAAAACCCTAAGAATTAACAGTTTGAAACAAGATGCGTAAAATACATAAGTACAGATGAATAAGGGTTGAAAATTAGTCGTACCTGTTGCGATTGGATGAAGAACAACGACGATTGTGATGATGATCGGATGAGAGAATATCGCTCAAAGAAGATAACTTCAACGAGGGCTTTCGAGAGACTTTTCTACAGACGCAGCAGAATGCTTCGTTAAAACAAAATAGAACTAAACGTTGAAATTTATTTATATTTATGTACTAAAATTTTAAAGGAAATTAGATTTTAATAATGCTAATTTTTATGACTCATGTCATAAAAATTAATACTATTAATTTAGTTTATGATAATTTAACTTTTATTTTTATTATCAGTAATAATTTTAATAACATAATTATCATATATCATATTTATTTTTCGTTCAATCTCACTTGTATGTTATTTCATTCCGTTTATAATCGTCATTCTGAGTGAAATCAAGCATAAATGAAACGTAAATCTTTGCTGATTATTTTACTGGGACTGTTATCGTCTTATAGGTAATAAAAATAAAAGTTGACCGATGTTAATAGTCAAATTAATAGTATATATTATTATCGGCCGGCCAATGCGCAGTAGTTTAGATTATTAAAATTCAATTTACAATCTTTAAAAAATTAATCATAACTATTTGTTAGATTGTAGACTCGAATGGTTCTTGACATGAATGGATGTTAGTTTTTTACTTCAAGTACTTACTATTATTATATGGAAAGAGTTCAAATACAAAATTTTTAAAACCTAAAAAGTGTAGGAAGGATTAAATTGTAGACATATGTTGTTTTAATCAAGATTAGGTTGAGGAAAAAATTGATATTATTTCTTCTTCTCAAGTTCCATCTTTTTTTAAAACGTCTATAACTTTTACATATGACGTTATTTTTTAAAAAATAACAACATAAAAATAAGCATTTTTAATTTTAAAACACGTGTAATGTTGATATTAAAAAACAAAGTTTTTTTTTATTTTAGCTCATTGTGTAATTTCATTAGGTCACTATGTAATCTTCTAAATTTACATTTTTCAGCATTTTTTTATTCGAAAATCATCATTTTAGAAAAAACATAATGCATAACACTATGGTCAATATTAGACACAATGATTAACATTAAACACAATTACCAGCACTAGACTCGATAATCAACATTAGATACAATGAGATACTTAATGAGAATTAAATGATTACTTGATTAGGATTACACAGTAAACTAGAAAGCATAAAAAAAAATTATTTTTATTATCTTTAGAAAAACACAATAGAAAACACAATGATTAGCGTTAGACATGATGATCTAAAGAATGTTTACATAATGATTTGATATTACACAATGATCTAACAAATATTACATAATGAGCTGAAATAACATTGAAGACCTTCATTTTTATACATCAACACTATACGTGTTTAGATAAAAAAAAGTTTTATATTTATGGTGTAAATTTTTTAAAAAACTAATATTGTATGTAAAAGTTATAAGTGCTTAAATAAAACGATAAAACTTGAAATTGTGATTAAGGCTAAAATACCATGCTCTATCGTTTAAAGTTTCAATTATTTATTATTATGTCATTAAAATTCATTAGGCATTATATCTAGGATTTAATGGTTAATAATTCTTTTCTCGCTTCTTATTTTTTTCCTCTTTTTAGAATAGCTCGACCTTTGTCATATACATTATAATTAGAAAACTTTTATGAACAATAGTCTAAGTTTTTTTTATTATTTTATTGTTTCATATACTTTTAGGCATATATTATTTTTATTTAACAACCTTTAAAATATAATGTTTAAGGAACTTTCAAATAGCTGTGATTTGTTTAACTTTATTTACGCTTTAATATAATTTTTATTCAAACTGAGCGGAGTCTAAATTTGGTCTTCTTTTATAACTTTAGGTATATAATGTTTTATATAATTCAAAGTATAGTGTTACAACATTTTTATTTTTTCTTATGTTACAACATGAATTTATTTAAGACCAAGCCATGTCAAAATTTATTTTTTTATAACATTGGGTATATAATGTTTTATAGGATTCTGAATGTATCATTATAATATTCTTATTTGTGTTTCATCAAGAATTTTATTAAATTCCGAGCCGTGTCAACTCTCACAAGGATAATTAAATTCTCGTCGCACCGTGCGGGAAAATTCTATTAGTTATTATTAATGGAAACCCTAAATCCCCATCCACACCCCTCACCTCAATATGCGCACCCATTGTCACACCTTAATGCTACCGCCACACTAGCTACCCCCACCACCACCCATATAATTTCTCTTTTTTGGCACAAAATTAAAGCCCTGATCAAGCCATGGTTAAAAGGTGGAGACACCAATCGAAGCCCTAATCAGGCCATGGTCTGCTTTCATCCACCATACAAACACCATAACCATCGCCTAATCACCCATCTCCTAGTGCATATGGACAGATAAGTCATTTGATGTTTAGAAGATCACACCATGAGTTTTAGTCGTGACTTATCCCTAACCCATATAGCATTGTAGCCAAAACCAATGCTATCACCAGTGCCATTTTTTGGACCAACAATATCGTTCCCTAAAAACTTTAAATCAGAAAACAACTAACCTGATGCCATCACCATACGATGCTCAGCAAGATCACACAGCGTGTAGCAGGTCAAAGAAGAAAGGGTAGAGCCACCACCCATTGAGAGTTACGAGGGCTGAAGGGATGATTGTAATCGGCTTTTGGCAAACAGATGTTGACAATTTTGTGTAAATGTAAATTAAAACCGACAGACACATTGCTGCTCGTTTTTAACGGTTTTATGGTTTAAACCTTTTTTTCTTACCACTTTTTAATCATAGTTGAGTGATTAAAGAGATGTGTATTAAGATAATCAAATAAATATTACAATAAATATATATAAACCAATAAGAAAATGACGAATAGATATAAAATTAAGTACACAAAAAAATTGATTAATAATAAACAGCTACCTCATTGTTTATTTACCTCATTATCATAAGTGACAGGCTATCTAAAACAAAGTACATCAAACTAAACCATATCAATGATCAATACAAAAATAAGCAAAGATTTTTTAAGTTAATAATGAACTTCAAAAGCCACAATCATTCCAAATACTTGGGTTTTTATAACCTTCAAACTCCAATTGATGTTCAAGCAGACGTTACAAATCAAGCAAAACCCTTGAATCAAGAAGGCTAAGTTGAGAAGAAGATTAAGCAATAGATCAGGAATGTATGAATTAAGAAGAAGATGAAGTAAAAGATCGAGTGACGAGTCATGAGAGTCTCAAACATCTGCGTAATGTAGTAGGGTTAAGAAAAAGATACATCAAGTATTGGAGAATAAAGAGGGTTAAAAAGGAAAAAGAGAGATGCTATCTTTCTGGATCGAACGTGATACCTGTAAAAATCATAAACAAAATGTTAGAAGATTCAAATTGAAAAAACAAACTCACACACATTAATATACGATAGGTCTAGTTTATACGGTTTAGTTCAACATGTAAACCATAAAGCAAGTTGAACCATCACTTTTTCAAAAGTCAACCCATAAACCAAACAGTCAGATATCTAAGAATGATGAAGATAGAATTTCTGCCAAAAATATCAAAAAAAAAATTTAGCATATAGTTAAGAAAAACCTCATATGAACCTTAAAAAACACTTGCATTTACCTCCTAAAAACATCGTAATTTTACTATTTAACACACACTATAGAACCTCATGGTTTCCTTTAAAACCAACGTTTTTTCTTTAAAAAAAACCCATATTTTCTTCTCAGCCGATGTCCGATGATATATATATATATATATAAAAGGTCCAACTCAAGATTTTTTTAAAAACTGATTTTAACCTACTCCCAAAGGTTTGTTAAGTCATTGCCGACTACCAACTAATTTACGAAATGTGCCCATCTATCAACTTCACTTGCCTTGCAACTTTAAAGAAGTCAATATCATAATATCGTTCCACATAATGTTCATACATTTTGTACATAAAGAGTTAAAAAAGCAAATTACTATTATGTTTTTGTTGAACACATTCAACTTCGAGTATTTCTTAGGAAGCACAATATTTATGGCTCTTTGGGTCGATTGGTGTGAAAACTCGGTTGACTCAACTCATGGTGTTTGATCCGAGTCTATCTAGTGTATTTATTATTTCATTTTAACATGTTTCTGATATTTTTAAGAAAAGGCTAATTATCTTCGTTTTAAACTAATAAAAAACACAAGTTGACAAATAAAATAGAAAGCGAGTTTTATTTATAGAAAACATAAGGAACATAATATCATTATTATTATTATTTTACAAAAACGGACATCCCAACTTGATTTAAAAAAATAGTAAAAAATCAAAACAATAGCCTTTTTAGGCACATCTTCTTTAATCTACCAAAAGCCAATATAGTTTATAAGTAACGGAAAGTACCCGGATTAATAAAAATAAATACTCACTTTAACCATTAACAAACACCAAATATTGACCAATTAGTACCCAAAAGTATCTAACAACTTGCCATGCCATCATTTTATGAATATATTTATCATTAAAACCCTTAAATATTCTTAGTGTGTTTTTCTCATGCGTGTTATTATGAACGAATAGTTTTTATATTTCACTAAGTTAGTACCCCGTGTATTACACGAGTTGAATAAATAAAATACTAAATAATTAGTAATAAAAATTTATGTATCATAAAATTATGTTTGAAGATAAAATATGATTATAAATACATATGAACAAAATAATATGATTTTTAAAACGAAAGGTTTGTATCAAAAAGGTTATAATTTTTAAAAAAAGGAGCAATTTAAAATATTATGTTTCAAAAAGGTTTACTGTTTTAGAAGTTTTTATATTATATATTTTTTTTTATTTTTTCTATTTTAATAAAAAGATATGAATTTTAATTTTCTTAATAAAGTTTATTTTCAAAAACATAGTTTGATTTTAAAAAATCTAGATGAGAGAGAAAAATATATCAATTAATAAAACAGATTTTTATTAAGAGAGATAAATTAGTTTGAGTGTTTAAATTACTATAATACCCTTTTGAAGGGAAAATGAATTCATGATGTCTAAATGAATGACATGTGTCAAAAAGGTTGTTTAAGAGAATGACAAGTGGCAAAAAAAAACCTTCTTTTATTAGAGTCTATAGATTTGTCAAAAAATACAGCACGTGTCATTTTTTATATTATTATTAGCGATCTCATTATTTATACGGTGTAAACATGATATTATGCAAGTTAATGGTGTAACCTCCTCGATCCAAATAAACTCAAATCAAATCCAAGTTTAGATTTGAGATTGAATACAACAGTCAAATATTTCCTTAGGCTTTAAAGTTTAAACATACTTGAAGCCTTGTTTGAGTCAACAATTAGATTAAAAGGGTATTTAAACTCGAGAAGCCTGCCTTAAGCAGAGCATGCATAACTAACTATATGCCAGACTCGTCTTGAACTAACTAGTAACAGTGCACTTTTAATAGCGTTACCATTACGCAACTCGCGGAACATTAGGATGTAACCAGCCTGGTTAATGTTACAACTTACCTTTTAACTCGACTCTAGTACTACTGATTTCATTATGTTAAAAGTGGAAAACCTTAAATAAACACACTTTCATATTGCTTTTTCCATTAAGACACATGTGAAATCACAAGATCCTTTGACAATCCTCCAATAGCCATAAAAGCGTTTTCATATCCAATAATGAATGGTTTCTACCTCAGAAAAGCTCTAGAAGTGGCTACAAGTTGACACCAAAATAATAGTCAACTTGCTAGTAACTATGTTCCAGTTTTGTTGCTATCACTCTCCACCAACTATTTAGTGAATATCTACTCATCACTATATGCACCATCATGAACAAATCTACACTTTTTATCCCATTTAAAAATCAACTATTACACCCATAAACACATTGTGTCATTTCGCTACTATTTCACTATAGCAAATGCAGGCCATAACACTGTCAGAAATGACCTTCCATAAAACAATCTTCTTCTTTGTGTTCTTCGTGTTCTTCGTTTTTGAAGATCTAGTGTTAGTGTTGGGGAAAACGGGTCGTCAACATTCCCTTCAGACGGATAAAGATTCGCTTCTGGAGTTCAAGAGAAGTATCAAAATAGACCCAGAGTTGGTGCTTTCAAACTGGAATGAGACTACTGAAGTTTGCAGTTTCAATGGAATACATTGCAGAAATGGAAATCGTGTGAGGAGAATTGAGCTCGTTGGAGCCGGGCTTGTGGGCCCGTTATCGCCCGTTATTTCAAATCTTACCGACCTTCGAAGCATTGAACTTTCAAATAATGGGCTGTATGGAAGTATCCCATATGAAATCTCATCTTTACGACATCTTAGAAACCTCCTGCTTGATGTTAACAGTCTAGAAGGTTCAGTTCCAGAGTCTCTATCTTCTCTATCAAATCTTACTCTTCTTAACCTCGGGAGCAACAGATTACACGGTGAGATTCCACCATCTTTGTTCTCAAACTGCACACTATTATCGAACCTGGATCTCTCATTCAATTTTCTTGTTGGAAAAATCCCTTCAGAAATCGGGAATTGCCCAAATCTTTGGAATCTAAATTTGTATAATAATCAATTCATTGGTGAAATCCCATTTTCTTTATCAAATGCTTCAGACATGTACAATCTTGATGTGGAATTCAACAATCTTTCCGGTGAATTGCCATCAAAGCTAGTTTCCAAGCTCACCAAACTTCTAAATCTTCACTTATCATATAACCATATGGTCAGCCATGATCAAAACACAAATCTTGATATCTTTTTTACTGCTTCTTCAAATTGTAGCATGTTAAAGGAGCTTGAGCTAGCAGGTATGGGTTTAGGTGGGATCCTCCCCGATTCCATTGGAAAACTCAATACCAACTTTAGTTACTTGTTGCTACAAGAGAATAATATCCACGGTTCCATTCCATCAGCCATTGCCAATCTTTCAAGCCTAATTTATCTAAATTTGTCAACAAACAAACTCAATGGGACATTTTCAACAAAAATCAGTCGATTGTGGAGACTAGATAAACTTTGGTTATCCCACAATCTTTTCACAGGAGGAATCCCAGAAGAAATCGGGTATATTCCTCATCTGGGCGAACTTGAATTGTCACATAACCAGTTCACAGGTAAAATCCCTGAAAGCTTAGGTAATCTGATCGGTCTAAATTCACTCTCTCTTAATCACAACCAGCTTTCAGGAAACATACCATCAAGTTTAGGGAGATGCACAGGTTTATCCAGGTTAGACCTATCCTACAATCAACTAACAGGAAACATACCTCCCGAATTATTATCCGCCATGAGTCAGAACGCGATATTCTTGAAACTTTCTCATAACCACCTTCAAGGACCTCTACCCAATGAGCTCAGCAACCTGAAATCCATCAAAGAAATCAACCTTTCATACAACAACCTCAACGGACCCATCTTCCCCAAAATTTCAAGCTACATAGACCTAGCAGTCCTCGATTTGTCCTGCAACTCATTCCAAGGTCACATTCCAGAGTATCTAACCATGCTTACAGGACTAGTAACATTCAACGTATCAAACAACAGTCTATCCGGAACAATCCCAACAGGCTTAACCAAGATCCAAACGCTAAAATTCTTGAACCTTTCTTACAACAACTTCCAAGGAATGGTTCCTGTTGGAGGCATTTTTTCTCAGGTTACTAGTCTCTCATTTCTAGGCAATCCTAACCTGTGCGGCAACATCTCGGGCCTTCGCTCATGCTCTCACAAGAAGAGATACTTCCACTCCAAAGTTTTCCTAGTAGTGTTCTATGTATGCATAGTGATATCAGTCCTCATTGCAGCAGTCTGCTGCCTGTTCTTATGGCCATACCTAAAACAACACACGCGATCCAACAGGCGATCTAACACGCGATTTAACACGAAGCAACAACCAGATCTGACACACAACTTTCCACGAATCACATACAAAGAGCTAGCAGAGGCTACAAACGGCTTCGATGATCAGAGGCTACTCGGATCAGGAGGCTACGGTCGCGTATACAAAGGATCACTACCAGACAACACACAAATCGCAGTAAAAGTCCTCCAACTACACACAGGCAATTCAACAAAGAGTTTCAACAGAGAATGCCAAGTCCTAAAGCGAATTCGTCACCGAAACCTAATACGAATCATAACAGCGTGTAGTTTACCTGATTTCAAAGCGATCGTGCTCCCGTTCATGGCGAACGGGAGCTTGGAGAGCTGTTTGTATCCGGAGTCAGGAGGATCGTCGGATCTGGATCTGATGCAACGAGTGAGCATCTGCAGTGATGTTGCTGAAGGAATGGCGTATCTGCATCATCATTCGCCGGTGAAAGTGATACATTGTGATCTGAAACCGAGTAATGTGCTGCTTAACGATGATCTTACAGCATTGGTGTCGGATTTTGGGATCGCGAAGCTGGTGATGACGATCGGAGGTGGATCGGAGAATTTGGGGAATTTTACTGCGGATATGCTTTGTGGATCCATTGGCTACATTGCACCAGGTATCAAGTTTTTGCCCTTAGGAATTTGGGTACGGTGAGCGAAATGTTCAACATGAATGAACATATTTTCAAAGACTGTTGAGACTATGTTGAGTGGTGTTTTTACTAACCCTTAAAAGTTGTCGATGTGTACATAATTAAAACTTTAAAGTCATTACGTTCCGGTTAAATGAGAGTTTCAAACTCATTTTTAGTTAAACTTTTAACGAGCGTTAAATTCTTTTTTTTTAATTTTTAACAAATTTTAACTAAAAAGTGTTTTAAACCACTACATTTGATTTAAAATGATTTTAATAAATTCATATATGTTTAAGTGGTATTTTAACTAAATAAACCATACATATAATTTTAATGCCAAGTCAAATGTGTGAAAAAGATACCATTAACACGTCTCATATCATGTTCTTGCACCACATGTTTCTTATATTTTCGTAGATTTTTACATTGTGTCATATTACTTTTTTTATTTTTTTATTTTTTATTTTTCTTTTCCTAAACTCATTGTGTGTTTTTTTTCACTCTTCTCAAATTTTAATAATAAAACTGTATGTATTTCTAATAAAGTGGTCGTTGTTCAACAAAACGCAAAAAAGTTAGCGTTTGATAAGAATTTCATCACTTTCACTTCGTCTTTCATTGTTCCCATGGTGTGTGTGTGCGTGTGTGTTGGAGGGGGGGGGGGAGTAAACCGCTTTTTACGTCTGCCAGGTCATCCGTTTTTTATCAATACTGCTATGACACCACGTACCCTAAAGATGAAATAAATAAAACTACCATACAAGTACATAATCCATGGTTATAGGTTCTTGCTATCCACGTACCCTAAAGATGAAATAAATAAGACTACCATACAAGTATATAATCTATGGTTATAGGTTCTAGGTTATGTTTTCTTTCTAAGGCTTTCACTTGTTAGCGCTTTTAAACTTTGAATTCCATTTATTGACTATCTCGATTATTAATTATAACCAATATTTTCCAAATCACATGTCACAAAGGCATTTAAACGATACAAAAGCTATATACTTCTATAATTCTAGTGTAGTATTCGACTTGAAAGAGTTTTGGCTCATGTGCTCAAGTAAATATATTAATCACAACCTCTTAGATAGCGTTTATTGTTGCAGAATATGGGTACGGATCAAGCACCTCTACAAAGGGAGATGTTTATAGTTTTGGCATCCTTGTTCTTGAGATGGTGACTCGAAAGAAACCAACCGATGACATGTTCGCTCAAGGGCTTAGCTTGCACAAATGGGTTAAAAGCCACTACCATCGACACATGGAACATGTTGTTGACTCGTCTTTGATACAAACCACAAGAGAACAATTGCCCGATGTGAAGAAAATGTGGGAAGTCGCCATATGCGAGTTGTTAGAAATGGGCATTTTGTGTACACAAGATTCACCGTCGAATAGACCGACAATGCTCGATGCTGCAGATGATCTGGATCGATTGAAACGATACTTAAATGGTGATACAACCGCGACATTTGCCTCTTCTCTTGGGATATCGTCTTCAACCATAAGTAATGACTAGCAACACCATATGTAATTTACAAGTAAAAACCCTTGTGTTTGATTTGTACATCATGTTTCCATCCATTTTTTTGTTGATTTTAATATCGTCCTTGAACTTTTTTGTACTATAAACTAATATATAACATGACTTACGTAACACTCTAACCTCGCAAGACTGGCATGATATAGTAATTCGAAAATCAAACGTTATTCCATAAATAAGTTAATTGCTGTTATAAATTAGAATGAAATATACAATAACTTTATAACATTTATTTGTACAAAAGGTCTCGGTAAAAGTTGCTTTTAGTATACGGGAAATAAATGTTTTCAGCTTAACAAATCAAAGCATATTATGTAAAAATATGCAAAAATCAAACTAAAGCACACAAAGTATCAAAATGCAAAAGAACTATCAGGTCTCCCGTAGGACAAATAGGCGTCTTGTAGGACCAAACAAACGTCCAGTCAGATACAGATAGATAAACATGCATATTACTTGCATATCACATCACATATAAGTATGATATTATATGTTTTTATAAATATACCATAAAAACTTATATAAGTTATGTCTTTATAAGTTTGGCTATGATCAATCGAGATTAGCTATAAACGAGTACGATTGGTTGTGTTTGATGACAATGATTAACTTCAATATAGTTTTCATAATAGGTCATGTTATGTCTTAATATGCTCTATGAGTTAATTATTCAAACTATGTGTTGAATGTATAACCGTTTTTGACTCTGATTGTCTGCGAGTGACTTTAGTTGACAAAGATATGTCGTAATGAGTTATATGAATAAAGATTCATATGTCTCGATAAGAGTAGTCATTTTTAATTTTTTAAGTGATCATGATGGACTGATCAGGTCATGTTAGGTTTTAACTTTTTTATTTGTTAGATTTCATAAACCATGTTTATGATTGCGCACAAGTGATTGTGTGTGACTTTAGTTCTTAAGAGTCGTAATATCTCTTGACAGGACATGATAGAGTAGATGAGATCATATTAGATTCTCATGTTTTTGGATTGATTAACTATGTTTATGATTGACTATGAGTGAACAAGTTTGATTTTAGTTTATCAAGAGTGATTCTGATTGACTATTAATGACTTAGTTGGCTACTAATGACTTTCTTTGTTCAAAGTTTATTTGTTTAATTGTTTTAACTCTTGTTTGATATTTATTTTACTATAGATTTGGTTATGGAAACAATTAGTGGGGCCGTGATTGAACTCATTATATCATACATGTCTCAATAGAATAATAGGTAAGATTGGGTTTTACCTACATTGAATATGTTCGGCCTAATGTTTCATATTACATCATAAGTGTTATTAGGGCTGGCATAACAGATCATACACGACACGATAAGACACGACACGATAAGACACGATGATCTGAAATGCAATACACGAACACGACACGATAGCTTATCGTGTCAGTTTTTTCAAACACGAACACGAACCTGTTAAAAACAGGTTAACACGAAATGACCTGTTTAAAAACCTGTTTAGTAACACATGTAATATCACTAATTCTATAGCTTAAGAAACCTGTTTACGGACCTGTTTAGAAACATGTTAACATGAAGATGATGACTGATGCTGGCTGTATGCCTGTATCCGATGGTCGGCGGGTCCACGGCTGCAAATCGATGGTGGTTGTGGCTGCGGACAAACAAAAATGAGTTCGTGTTCGTTGTGAAAGGTTGAAATGATCGATGCGGCTGCAGATCGAAGGTCTCCGATGGTCGTTGTGGGCTACGGCTACAGCTACAGATCGATGATTGTTGTCGCTGTGGTCAAACTAAAACAAGTTTTTGTTCCTTGTAGCAGGTCGAATAAGTCCGATGGCTGCAAATCGAGGGTTTGTGATGGTTGTTGTGGATAGTGGGTGCAGACCACCGGCGGTTGTGGCTGTGCCTTTGACCTGAAGATGAAGACCGAAGAAGAAGACGACCAGAACATTAGTGAAGGCGGCCATGGCAGGTCGAACTTGAAAGGGCTCAAGGGAGGAGGCGAGCAGATCCATGGTGGCTGGTGGGTGTGAATTGTGAACGGTGGGTAAGGGGAAAAGGGTAGGGTTTTTTAAATTAATATGTATATTTATTTATTTAAAAAAATTAAAATATATAAACAGGTTCTTAACGGGTCTTAACAGGTTAACAGGTTTTTAACCTGTTTAGACACGAATTTTATCGTGTCTTAACGTGTCGACCTGTTTAAGACACGAAACCTGTTAAGGTCAAACACGAAACCTGTTAATTTCGTGTCGTGTCGTGTTAACAGGTTCATGTCAAAAATTGCCAGCCCTAAATGTTATAATGGGTTTGTAAAATCATAATGGGTCATTATAAGTCATAATAGTCCATAAGGAGTCTTATTGGGTCACATGCGCCCATGTTTGACCATAAATTACCACCATTCACTGTTGTTTGACCATGATTAATCACCATTAACTATCATTTGATTCACGTTCGCTATTCCAAGTTTGATCTACATTGATTTAATTTGACCTAATTTGCTATATTAGGTCATAAGCAACATAATGGGGTTATTAAGAATGACTATAGGTCATTATAAGTCATAAATCGTCACATAAGAAGTCTTAGTAGTTTGTACACACTTATATTTAACCATGAATTACTGATTGCTTTTCAATGACAATTAAAATTATAAGTTTACTAATATTTTAGGATTTTGTGGGATTCTTAGGTAATCACTCAGGGGACGTTTGGTTGGAAGGAATATAATGGAATGGAATGGAAATGAGAAACTAATATAATTTTCAAGTAAAATTGTGTTTGAGTGAGCAATTAAAAGTAAACCAAGAGAATGTTTCACCTCAAATTTCCTTGGTTGTGGGATTTCAAAATCCTTCCACCTAGAGAGGGAATTTGAAATCCCACAACCAAGGGAATTTGAGGTGAAACATTCCCTTGGGTTTTACATTTTATTACCCACTTAAACATAATTTTGCTTGAAAATTATACTAGTTTCTCGATTCCATTCCATTCCTTCCAACCAAACGCCCCCTCATAGTTTTCCAACGACAATAAAAAATTAAGTTGTGATTAACCAAATTTTACATAAACTCTGTTAGACTAAAGTTACCTACGAATATTCCGACAACAATTAAAAATTTAATTTTTCTCTTTTCAGGATTTTGCGAGACTTGTCCATAGTATGTTGGAAACTAGCTATTGATTTTCAATGACAATTAAAATTTTAAGTTAAATTTTTCTTTATAGGATTTTGTGATATTCGTAGGTAATCAACGACAGTTTTCCTAATGAGAATAAAAAAACTAAATTTTCTTTTTCTTTTAGGGATTTTGTGGAATGCATCGGTAACCGTTGGATTTTCTTACAACAAAATTAAATTTCAATTTTTCTTTTTGGGATTTTGCTTGATTGATTACCTACGGAATTTCCTACCGGCAATTTATGCTTATATTTTTTAGTAGTGTTTTATCTTGATTATATACAGAAAAAGAACAAACACTAAATATGACAAATTAGATGTAAACGATGAAATGAATTATTTTTGATAGCTTCTTCTTGATGGACATTTCTAAGATCACATCTCAAGAAGCTCTATACTTGGACATAGAGAGAAGAGGCCTTACACACATTTCTGCCTTTCAAAGCTCGACTTTCATATACGAAGCAACTCATTACCAAACACATATATTAGGCGTCGGGATATTTCTTAATATGAATATTCTATTAAGTTACAAGGGTATTTCTTAATATAAATATGTATAATACGACTGTTGTGAGTTTCATATAAATAGCTAGAATATATTTATGATCTCAAAATAATCATTAAAAAATTTTGCCGACCTTTAAATACGTTATGTATTTAATCTACATAAAAATTGCTTAAAATTGATCAAAGAAATGTATAAAAAAATCAATATATTAAAAGGTACGAATTTTTAACAACATTAGTGGTTCATCCACTTTGTAACATATGCATAACTAGTTTTTTTACCCGCCGCGCGTTGCGACGGCATCATACGCAAGATGATAAAGTAAAGACTACGATTGACCCGACTCTTTTTCGAACTATATTTACGTTGAACCATAGAGTAACTCGAATATATACCATTGAATGAAAACATATTATATTTGATTTGACCCTCTGACAAATTTTTGTGTCAAACGTAGACCGACTCAAGACATACATAAAAAAACGCGTAATTGGCGACATATACAACGTGATAAAGTATAAATTACAATCACCCTTACTCATTTCCGAACTAAATTTACGTTGAAACGTAGAGTAACTCGGATTTGTACCATCAAATGAAAATGTAGTATATTTGACTCGACGTACTTCCAAACAAAATTTACGTTAAAACATAGACCAACTCAAAATGTATATAAAAATAAACACTGAAACGTTCTATATTTGACCCGACTTATTTATAAACAAACTATACATCGAAACGTAGACGAAATGCAACACCACTGTTGCGGTAGAAATAAAGAGTTGTGAAAAAAAAACCATGTGGTGTGTGAGTTTTGAACTCCACACCTCATGTATGAGTTCAAGGGACTTTACCACTTGATCTAGATAAGAAAACTTGTTAATGTGTGAAACAAAATATATTATATACTAAAGCAAAGGTTGAGTGGCTAACCACCGACCTTTGCTTTTAAGTATTAGTAGAATGTACAAGGACGACTATAATATAGTCCCATGATAAACGCATGCATGTGAAACACATGTTGTTAGGGCCACCAATTATAATATCCCTACCATGACTTTAAATTTAGGTAAAACAAGTGCTATATTTTCTATCCTTACATATTACTTATAATAATATATTTTAGTAAAAGATAATCATTATTAACTTATTATATTTCCCACGTACATTGCTCAGTTATATGATTCAATTATCATATAGATCAAAGCCAAGATTAAGAATGTTTTAAATGTTTATATTTGTTGATGATCTGAAACATTGGTTTTAGAGTATGTATTTAGTTATTATTTACTAAAATCAAATACCTTATGAAATAGTACATAATGCAATTCATACGTATTTAACTATTATATTAATTAGTTAAGATTAAGATACAAGAGAGACAAAGGGAATGGAATGTTGTAGCTAGATGGATTGATTTGGATCTGTCAAATTCTAAAAGGAGACGAGCTATCGTTAACTAAATCAAGAAAGCTTATTCACAAAGCTATCAATATGATGACTTGGTGGGTCCTTTATACATTCATAAATGAATTTATTTTCAATAATATGAAGAATAAAGAAACCATTCCCGGCAATACTGTTAATTATTTATTTTTATGCTTTGTGAGTAGATATCAAAAGACTTGGATTAACTTTGGCGAGTGGTTAAAACCCAACTATGAGTTTGTAATTGGCTTATTTTCTGTCTATCTTCGCTGGCTAGATTTTTTATATAATATTATCAGCTATTACATAAAATGAAAAAAAAAAAAAAAAAAAAGATAGAAAAGAAGATAGAAGAAAAAAAAAAGGATAGAAAAGAAGTTTTATCGTCTTTTATGTTGGGTTTATCAAGAAATTTATAAGAATGATTGGTTATGTTCTCTACCCAACGACCTTAAACTAAATAGGTTTTGTAATAAATTACGTCTTTTTCACTAACTCATATCCTTAAACTAGAAACTATATCATTTTCGCTGACTGAGATATGCAACAAATTATGTTCATAAGTTAATAAAGATGGGTTATTGGACTTTAATAATCCCAAATTTCATTTATTTGCCGGGATTAATCCCAACTCAAGAAATATTTGCAGACACTATCAACTTTTAACTTATTTTCCTTCAATGATTCCTTGCTAACTGAGAATTAACCTACGTTAGTTTTTTGGTGAAATTGGGCCAACATTGAGTCATTTTTCAACTACGCCGCCACATAGACTCCATTAAGTCTCTTTTTTGGTGTCTAGCCTCCAACGTTACCTGAAATCTACCTCCAATGAGTTAAGTGGTTCAGATCAG
This sequence comes from Flaveria robusta, assembly GCA_025506415.1. Lineage (NCBI taxonomy): Eukaryota > Viridiplantae > Streptophyta > Magnoliopsida > Asterales > Asteraceae > Flaveria > Flaveria robusta. The sequence goes on from JACCIZ010000335.1 coordinate 47,140, forward strand.
AAGGTGAAGATTGACGGGTTTTAGGGTAAAGAAGTTTCAGATTGACGGGCAAGATGGTTGATTTCAAATTTCTGCTTAGTGTTTTGGCCATACAAACAGTCCACGTCATCGAAAAACTAACGATGCTAACTCTTAGTTAGTAAGGGATCGTTGAAGGAAAATAAGCTAAAAGTTGTGAGTGTCTGTAAATATTTATTGAGTTGGGATTAATCCCGACCAATAAATGAAAGTTGTATTATTAAAATCCAATAACCCAATAAAGATTGAGGACTCAACCTTAATTTAAGGATGTCTAGCCTTAGAAATTGGTTAATACAGGTAATCAAATGTAAACTTAAAAGAAGAATAAAAGTCTAAATAGTATTTCCTGAAACCTACTAGACCATTTTGTTTATAATACTAGAATCGTTATGAAGATTCTATTAGGGTTTGTTTGCTATAAGGTAATAAAATATATGAAGGAATTGGATGAATAAGGTAATAAAATGGATTAAAAAATAAAATGAATCATTACATTTCATTTACTATTTGATCACCTTTAAGGATTGAAAAGAATCATTACTTTGTGTTGTTTGTTAGGTAGGAAAAGACGAAATAATAAAATATAAAAATGGTTATGGTGATGATGGCTGGTGACGATTGATTAGGCCGGTGGTGGTTGTCGTGGTGAGTGGGTGGGTGGTGTTGTTGACTCATGGTGGAAGAAGGAATGGAATGGAAAAAAAAATAAGGGATGGTGGATAGAATCAACTATGTAATGGTTCATTTATTACCTTCACCAACAAAATATATTTTTTTCATTCACCCTCAATGATTCATTTCATTCCTCCCCTTATTCTTGCGTACCAAACGCTACCATAGTTTTCTAATCATATCTGACAATAATTTCGTAAACATTTAAAAAAAAACACGAAAGGTCAACCACCCTTCCTAACGTGCACACATTTTGTAAGTACTATGATATCAAGAACTATTAAGCTTTCCATTGAACCAATCGAGATCTAATACAAATAGGGTTTGAGTTTGAATGCAACAAGGAATGTTAAGAATAGCTAACAAACTAACTAAAAGAATAATAATAAAGAAAAGGTTGTTGCGATGATGGCACGGTGACTTAGGATAAAATACTTAACTCCTTAAGTTGAACTGTGAAAATTACGAACAACCAACTTGTTAAAAGAAATTGCAAACCAACGCTTGGCAAACAAGTTTGTTATTTTTCTGTGTCTATGCGTAGGCAAAATATCTTTAGACTTACTCGTTCTCGAACAAAATAACTATACATCTTAACACGTTTTGTGCGCTCGTGAAAAAACGGATTACTACCTATGTGTCGAGCCGCCAAGTCATAACAAAATAAGGGAGTAGCATCGGTTGAATAAACTTGCAAACCTTCTAACAACCAACGTACCAACAATATTTCACCGGCGGTGGTAGCCATAGCACAATACTCTACTTCCGCCGAAGAACAAGAAACAATTAAATGTTTCTTCGTTTTCTATGAAATACGAGCTCCATCCAACATGAGTAAATAACTTGTTTAAGACCGCCTTGCGTATGTGCAACCCAACCAATCAACATCATAGTAAGCAACCAAATTTGACCCCTATGATGAAAAATATATGCCATTCCTGATAGAGGCTTCAAGTTTTGAAGTATTCGAGGGGCTGCTGTCCCCATATGCTCTTCCCTCAAATCTAAGACAAATTGACTCAAGATGTTAATCGAATATACAGTATCTACACGGGCTTGAAGATACATAAGTCTTCCTAAAAGACAAGGCATTAATTTTTGGGCTTTCGAGACACTGATCCAACTTTAAACTCTCTTTCACTGAAAAAGGACTAGGTCACACCCAAGTTACCCGCTATCATCAAGAATATCTAAAATGTATTTTCTTTGACTTAAAACCAACCCTGCAGATCTAACCACTTCAATGCTTGAAAGTTTCTTCAAGGTACTGAGTTCCCATATGATTAACATACAGTTCTTTATCCTTATGCATACAATTAACTAAAAACTGTATTTTTTCCTAAATTTTATTCATCATATTAAACCTCTCATTCCCCCTATTCCATTGAATGATAATTGTTTGTTTTTTTCTATTTCTTTTATTTTTTTCACTTACAGTCTCTCATAATATTTTTAAGTACTAGATATTAGGAATTAATAGTGAATTCTTAAATATATATGAAATGGTGAGTGAGTCCCTAAAGTCAATCCATATTTTAGGCAATGGGATGGAGCGACAATTTAGGTGATTTTTATTTAATTTTCCCTAAATTATATAGATAGTGTACGGATATAGATTGGGTGGTGAGTGTTCTAAGTATTCCTACGTTACGTGGATATATCCAAGTGAGACTATAATTACTACATCATCAACATATATAAGAATTGCAACATATAAATCACCTTCCTTAAACGAGAATAAAGAGTGATCATCATTGGATTGATTGTTTCCAACCTCAAGCTAAGCAATTGTGAACTTTTGGTACCAAACTTTTGAAGCTTGTTTCAAACCATAAAAGGATGTTCTAAGTCGACAATAATCTCATTTCATTCTTTTTAAAAAATCCTTGTGGTATTTTCATGTAAACTTCCTTGTCTAAAACTCCATGTAAAACAACGTTATTGACACCAAGTTGGTGGATTAACCAATCTCTCTTGCATGACAATCGTGAGCTAGCTTCCAACTATGACAAGTTTCACTACTAGTTTTTTTTTTTTTTTTTTTTTGGAAATTGGCTCCTTCCATTTATGTGAAACCCTTCACGACTAAACAAGCCTTGTATCTTTCAATCTCTCTGTTTGGTGTATGCTTTATTTTAGGGTTATTGGATTTTAATAATCTCAACTTTCATTTATTGGCAGCGATTAATCCCAACTCAGTAAATGTTTATAGTCACTCGTAACTTTCAACTTATTTTCCTTCAATGATCCTTTACTAACTGAAAGTTAACACTCGTTAGTTTTTTTTGATGAAATGATGCCAACTTTGAGCCATTTTTCAACTCCAGCACCGGCTAGTCTTAATTAGGTACGTTTTCTATTGTCTAGCCTCCATCATCACCTGAAATCTACCTCCAACGAGTTTGGTGGTTCAAATCAGGAGGGGGAGATTGACAGGTTTTTGGGTGCGGAAGTTTCAAATTGACGGACCTGATGATAAATTTCAACTTTCTATTTAGTGTTTTGGCCACAAAAACAGTCCACGTCATCAAAAAACTAATGGGGTTAACTCTCAGTTAGTAAGAGATCGTTGGAGGAAAATAAACTAAAAGTTAGGAGTATCTGTAAACATTTACTAAGTTGGGATTAATCTCGGCCAATAAATGAAACTTGAGATTATTAAAATCCAATAACCTTTTATTTTATAGACCCACTTAGAATCAATGGCACCCTTGCCTTCTAGTAATTGTTCAAGTGTTCGCGCTCCAATATCCTTTTTCATTGCCCCTCTTCAGTTTTGATCTTGCATTGCTTTCATAAAATGGTTTTGGCTTATTGTTAGAACTGATGGTCATCAAATCTACTTTAATATACTTTATTAAAAGAGCCATAACTAGGGAAAGGATATATCTTTAAGGAACTAGGATCATGTGTGTTGTGTGTGATATATGGACGACGGTAGTTCAAAATCATAATCATCAAATTGGTGGATTTTGTTTCGCTTTTCTCTCTGTTTGTCAACCTTATTAAGGCTTATATCATCACTTGGTTCTCCCGCTTGAACATCAGAGGTGAAGTCCATACCAATGGGTTCTTCCCAACATTGGGCTGATTTGTTTCTAGACCCGTGATGGGCTCAATTGTGTCTTGAATTATATTTTAACTTTTAGGATTATTCTTCACATTGGTTAATTGATGATGGACTACTTCATCATAGCAAGGGAATTCAAAGGCTTTTGTATTCCCAAGCTTCAAACGGTTTTTTGCAAAGGCGGAGGTCCTTTTTACAAATCTGACATCACGAGACACCACCATTTTACCATGTTCAATGTCAAAGATTTTGTAGCCCTCGATGCTTTGTACCCATAAATAAATTCTCAATCTCCCCCTTAATTCCCCTTTGTCTTCATGCTTCTATAATACACCAAACATACTATGATTTTCATATGATTATAGTTGGCTTTCTTTTCAAAGACAACTTCATATGCATCTTGTTTACAATAGCCTTAGATGGCAAACGATTGATTTTGTAAGTTGTTGCTTGTATGCATTCTCCACAAAATTGTTTTGGTAAAACTTGCTTGAAACATGAGTGTGCGAGCGGTTAAGCTAGTTACAGGTATTTTCATTCCACTACCTCATCTTGTTGTGGGGTGCGTGGACATGTAGTTACCAACAAGATGTCTTCATGTGCATTAAAGCTTGTCATTCTTTTGGATGTAAATTCTCCCCCGTTATCACATTGTATTTTCTTAATCAACTTTCCAAGTTGCGTCTTGATCATTCTTTGGCAATTATCAAGTACTCACTTGCATCACTTTTTGTGCTTGATGAGAAATATCCACATGGCTCTACTAAATTATCCCCCGTTATCACATTGTATTTTCTTGATCAATTTTCCTAGTTGCGTCTTGATCATTCTTTGGCATTTATCAAGCACTAACTTCCATCACTTTTGTGCTTGATGAAAAATATACACATGGCTCTACTAAAATTATCCACAATTGTTATTAAAAAATAGCACGCAAAGTGGAAAGTTTCCGATATTTGCCACAAATGTCACCATGAAAAAACTCAAAACAAAAACCAATCTTAATAAAGCTTCTTTGAAAAGGTGAACACGTGCGTTTCACTTGGTACAAGTATCAAAAATATTGTCTTTAAAATTAAAAATATATATATACAAGAAATTAGATCTAGATAACTTGTCATACAGGTCGTGCCTAAATATTTTGTGCCATATTTCTACATTTGTCTTTAACATCATTGTTTTCCTTTTCCCTACCACCGTGCCCATATGATATAGACCTTTCGCGCATTCACCCACACGAATCTAGTTCCTTGAATGTAAGTCCTGCATCAAAATTCCATATAGAAGTTTACTTAACATTGTAAACCTTTAGCCGATCGGCTGACAGAAAGTAGGTTGCAATTAAATTTGGTTGTGTACAGCACCCCTGCAATTTTTATGTCATTCATAAGGGTGTTGCTACTTGCTTTGACTAAAATATTATCCATGTTACATATAACTAAGAGGGTCTCGTTTTTTCCCTTTGTATAGTCTTCGAAGGAATGGGGATCATGAATTATGTGGTTTGTAGTTCGTGGTTTGAGAATCTATTAACATTCATTATTCGTATGACCTTACTTGCCATGTTTGCTTTCAAAACATTATCAAAACATTATCACCTTAAGAGCTCCTTTGATTTGTGTAAAGTGCTCGAGTAGAACTTGATACTGTTATTCGCTTAAGCCTCTAACAGGGCTCGGCTCGGTGTCTACGAAACTAGCCCTTTGTTTTGTTTCTTTCTCGCTTGCTTTGCCTCACTCTGGTACATAATTCTTTGGAAGCATCCTTTTCTATTTTGTCCATTCTTTCCATAATGAGTGCAATGCTCAACATCACCTCTCTTGGCACGTTTGTTCTCTCTTTGTATGCCTTTGAATTTTTCATTTGTTCTCTCTTTGTATGCTTTTGTTTATTGGAGGAACCATCTCTGTGATCCCATGAAGTAATTTTGAAGGTTGTTCGCTAGAAGCTCCTTTGTTCCTATCTTCTGATGCTAAGAAATATGCATATGCTAAGAAATATGCATCCCAAAAGTTGGGCTTGGCTTCATAGATAATGGTTGAGTTTTTATAGGAAAGAATTCACTATCGCATCCATAAGAAACCTATATAATTGTTCCCTTTCCCTTTTAAGTCGTTCATCTTCTTCCTCATGTGTGAGCGATCTCCATAGAGGCAACAAGGTGTAGGCAAGACAGATTGTATCTCATCTCACAATGCATGAAGCTTTTTGTAGTAACCAAAAACTGATGATCTGTCTTGGTGAGTAACGGTGAGCGATTGTTTCAATTCATAAGCATGTTGTGCGCTTTCTTTGGAATCTCACTTTGAGGCCTTCTCAAGTCTCCAAGACCGTTTTAGCACACTTCACACTTCCTCCAATGTTTTTCTCCATAGTCGTGGTCAACCATCCTATAATCATTGCGCCACATCGCTATCATATCATATAAATTTCTTCTGTCTTCTTGGATTGCAAATCTTTTCATCAACGAATCCTATCTTGTTCTTAGCAAATAGAAAATTGATCATCTCTTGAGACCAATCGCTATAGTTGTTATTAGTGAGGGGATGATTGACATGCATTTATCTCGGAAGTCGGAAGCATGGATATAGCATGATGAGCTAGGATCGATGGGGTTGGGTTCGGTTTTACACGTAATGTCAGGTGTGGTCTTCGACTCCACAACAATGTCAACTGGAAGGTGATTTTAGGGTTCAATATTTGATTTTGGCTTCCAATTTCACAACTATGTCGACGAGAAAACGGTTTTAGGGGTTCATCATTGATTTTGGCTAACATGTTCTCTCTGATACCATAAGTATATGATATTGAGGAGTGATCCATTGAATCGAATCACGTTTATACACAAAGCGGGTTTGAGTTTGAATATAATGAGTGCCATCAAATAGCTAACAAACTAATTAAAATACTAATAAAAGAAGATAAGCATGCAAGGCCGATGATGACGTGATGAAATAAGGATTAAACCCTTTATTATAGGAGTAATCTAGCTTGATTTTTATAACTGGTAGGTTTTTTAAACTACATGAAATCTGAATACACATTAACAGAAATCTTATGGGATCGACCAATACCCTACTAGCCAATATGATTGGATAAATGCAATTTGTGCCGGCTGCTGGGCAGATGATTTTCAAATGCAGCAGCATAGTAATAGCAATAGAGCAATGAAGAGCTATGTCCACATGATCATGTTATAGCATTTACAGCCACCCAATTGATGACATCAACTATCATCTCTCCTGTACATACATACATCTATTCCCTAACACCCCACCCTCTCCTCATCTTCCATCAAAAAACAGTATATGTATAAAAGTTGGGTAAGAAATGGGACCTATTGCTCGCCAATAGCGCAAGGAATACAAGGCGGATCTTTGGCTTGGTCATCAGGGGTAATGTTTTGTAGACATCTATCATGAAATGAATGCCCACATGGAAGAACTGCAACAGGTGGTGGGACTGCAGGTTGGTGCACTGGTCCATCGGATGTTAGAGCAAGATCCCTCTTGCATAAAAAGCATTTGTATCCACTGAGTTTAGGAGTTGCTTCAGGATCTGCGCGTAATTAGAGTTGTTATCACATGGCATTAATGTAAAAGAAAAGAAATAAAGAAAGAAAATACCCATTAGATTATCAGGTAGTCACAAGGATTATAATGTAAATTACATAAAAAAACAAATCATCAACGTTTCACATCAGGTAGCCACATCAGCATGTAAAATGGCATGGCATACAAGCACCACATCAGCATTAGATAATAGTCAGGAAAATATTAGAAATATTAGTTATAAAATAATGCAAAATGAGCAAGTAATGGCATACAAGCGCCTGAACCTGCGGAAAAAAAATGCCTGGGCAAAACCAGCCAAAAGTAGTTTCAACGGTCTAAACCAGCCAACCTAGTCCAAACCAGCCGAAACATGTCTAAAACAGCCAAAAACGGCCTGGAATGGGCATCTTGAGACTTTAACTACTAGACACATAAATCCTATTGAATTGCCTTTTCTCAAATAACTAGATTATTACTGTGATAATATAATTTTTGTAATCATGTTCAACAACAGTTATTAATAGAAATAAACTAAAGATTGGGAAAGAAAGTGTTTCAAATCAACTTAACCAGACCCAACATGTTTTCACATGTAAAAAAATAATAATAAAACATTACAACCCATTACACAACCAGCTCGATCCACCCATTTTGCCATGTCTAAGATAGAAAATTTGAGAGTATAAGCAGGTTTAAGTTGGAGCTAAATAGGTAAAGAACAAAATGTTGCCAGGATAGCCAAGCTAAACAGTATAATTACGCACATGACCATGATAAGAGAGAATTGTAGCTATCAACTAATAGCAAATAAGTATATACCATATCTAAGTTTTATGTCTCAAAAGGTTGAATAAAAATTAACTTAAAAGGGTTGAAAGTCACTTAAAGGGGTACTATTATAACATTTAGTTTATTATTTTACAAAATTGTTTATTATTTTAATAAATTTGTTTTATGATCACACTTGATGCATCAATTGTATACTGTAATTAAGTCCACTGTTAGCATCAGAACAAACATCAAGAACAATGCTCTTGAGAGAAATATACATAAGCTCCTACAGCAATCAAATGCATGCACCCAATGCTACACCAATTTGGCGTAAAAAGAGCACATTATTGAAGTATGCTTACTCCAAATTTATTCAACTTGAATGTGTGCATTTTACAATAAATTTTGTTTTATACTAGATAAGTTAGATTTACACATGACCTTGTCTGAAATAAACTGCATTGTTTATAAAAGTAAAAAAAAAAAATTCATCTCATATTTACCTAGTTATTTAATTAAATTATTAATAACAATATAAAGAAGTGAGAAAAAAAATTCAAAACAACATTCAATATGGTACTCATTTTCAAAGGTCCCAATGAGATTGTTTTAAAAAATTTATATGCTTTATAAATAAACATGTATTTCTTAAATTAAGTATTTGATAAATATATAACTTGCTAAAACTTTGTGTAACGAACAGTGATACACAAAAAAAAAATACCATCTTGGTGCCTTGGTTGGGGATAGTTTACTTCTACACCATTTGGGTATTATGACCATAGTTAGCCCCATAATTAAATTATACAGAAGGTACTTTAAGATTAGAGAAATAATAGAGATACCTTTCCAAGTAATATGAGAAACAGCAGGAACAGCAGCTAAAGGAACACGAGATCTAACATTTGATGCACGTGCCATAACAGGATGAATACGAGCAGCAACTGGACCCACAGGTTGAGTCTGAGACCCAACTGATATAGAAGGATGAATCTGAGCAGTTGTTACAGGTATATATGGTTTTGGCATAGAATGATGAATGGTTGGATGAATTATCTTCTGGCGTTGAACCCAACAGGAAGCTGGATGGGGTACAACTGCACCTCTCTTGTGATGTGGCCTAATATGCAAGTCAGGCTTTTGGGACTGACAACTAACAGTTGAAGCTGCACGAATACAAAGTAAAGATAAGAGTCAGATATTTTTAACTATAATTAGAGCCTTAGAAGTGGCAAAATGGGTGTTAGTTGGTAATGGGTCAAAATGAGTTCAAGTCATAGTGGGTGACTTTTTCTGTGAGAGGTCAGTAAGAAGTGACAACGAGTGACTTTTTGGTGTGGGTCAGTTAAACAATTCAAAAGGAGTTTAAGTAAAAAAAAAATCATGTAACTTCTGGTGCAGGCGAGGTGATGGGTCAAAACAATTTCAAGTCAAAACATATACATTTTTGGTGCAGATACAGTAACGGATCAAAACAAGCAACTTTTTGGTGCGGGTATATGGTCAAAATGTGTTCTAGTAAAAAACATGGACCTTTTTGGTTCAGGTTGGGTTGGTTAGGATAAAATGAGGCCAAGTCAAAACGGGTAACAATTCAGTGCATGTCAGATTAGTTTGTATTGACCTGGAACCCTTTATGTTCAAGAACTTAAAAATTAGGGTGTAAGTAATGATTACACAAATTTTATTATTTTCAGCATAAATTTATTTTATCTTTTACTAATATGATTTGAAGAAGTTTTAGTATTATAAATAAGTTTTGGGCAAGTTAGGACCTGTTTGGCCTGTTTCCTTATAAACTATTTTTTTAGTTTACCCTTTTGACTTGTTAGGGATTTAACTCAACCCGAATCAAATCCCTTCATAAGTAAACGGGTTGAAATTGCCACATGTGACTACGAATAATAAGATGCTTAGGGAAGTTGTTGCATCTTTCAGGCTCTTGTTGTATCAAAGTGCAACTAGGGAGAAGCAGAGAGGGAGAATAAAATACCATTGGTGGAAGGTGCTCCTTTAGGTGTTTTAGCGAGCTGAATCGGTGCATTTTGAGATTGGCCTAAAAAGGATTAAAGAACAATAATCAGATATGCAACATTTCCAGCACAGGGTAAGTCAACACGTGGGTTCTATTTACCATGAGCAGAAAAGGTTCTTGAGCATTAATCGGGAAACTAAAAGGAGCTCCATCAGTTCGATCTGATCTCATGAGAACAATCCCAAGAAATTAATGACCATTCTAACGATTATAAAAATAAATAAATAAGCAGTCATGCCAAGAGAAGGTCAAAGTACATGATCCTGCGAGTGGATTTTTTTATCTGGAAATTGACAGACCTGACCTAATTTATATACACAACTCAAATCACTAAATGTTAAGACCAATGATTTGACACTTGTAACCAGAGTTCACACTAACAGATCTAAAACAAAATCTAAAAAGCAATTATATATCTACCTGTAGAGGTTGTCTGCAAGCTTGTTCCCATGGGAGATAAATGTCTTTGATTAGTTTGAAGGTTATTTCTTACATTAAACTCAACTCCTAACCTTTTGGGAAATGGTATGTCGATGCCTGCTGGACCGCTATCTACCCAAGATACTTGAGGGGCTGCTGTCCTGTGAGAAAACATATTATTTCCAAGAACTTGACTAGGTGTGGCATTTTGTGACATACCTTGTCCTGCAAAAAAGGAATATAAAGAAACTTATTGATACAATAAAAATACAATGCAACTGTACTTAAGATGAATTAAAACAAATGATAGCATGCTATTATTCGGAAGAAAAAAATTCCCTTGCTTACCTGCATAATTTGGGATGTTTGCAGTTGTAGAACGCATATATTGTAGCTGCTCAGAAGGTGTATAATGAGAGGCCAACCATGAAGGCTTTTCAAATTCCGGTGGCCTATTCAAGTTATGCTGTTGGGAATTAAAAAACTGAGCAGAATTCCCATCAAGAGTTCCTGAATGCATAGATTGATTACCTATAAATGTTCTATAATGATCCAAATCAACAGATCTTATATTCCTGCCATCCTTTTGTTGCATTTGTAGGATATGATGTGGGCTAGTGCCCAGCCCACTATTAAAAGTACCAAGAACTTCAACTTCATTGTTAGTTGAGGCCATTAGATCCACATTGCTATATTGATTAGAGAAGCCACTAGTGTTACTCTGAAAATCCATAAAACCAGCATTTAAAGATTGATCTGAAGTTCGACCCGTAGCTTTCTGAGCGTGAACCATCTTTAACTCAGTTGAAACTGCTTCGTTTATCTTGTTATCTCCAAAATGATTCAGATCATCAGATCTTATATTCTTGCCATGTAAAATATGCTGCTGGCTAAAACCCAATCCAGTATTCAGACTACCATGAAATCCAACCTCATTGTTGGTTGAGGTCATTCTATTCTCATGACGAAATAGATTAGAGAGCCCACTATTGTTACTTTGAAAACCCATATAGCCACCATTCAAAGTTTGACCCGCGGCTTTCCGAGCCCGCGCCAGCTTTAACTCATTTGAAGCTGCTTCTTTTAACTTATCAGAAAGCTCTCTGCTGCCTAGCTGAGATCTAGACACAGATTCATCAGTGCCTCCAATTCCTAGACTCAAAAAACTACCCTCACAATTTCCTTGAATCCCACTATTACTCTGATTAAAACCGGCATTGTTTCGAGTATGAAAAGGTGCAGATTCTCTAGGGTGAAATGGAAAAGAACCAACAGTATCTCTATTTACCTGTGGTCTACTAAAAGATACAAAACTTGACTCTCCGCCAAAAGTACTAATACCACCAGCAGACATTGCATCGTTCCCTTGATTCACACATTGCTGGCCCCAACTCATGTTCCAGTCAGGCAATAATGAAACTCCTTGGTGACTTGTGTTTACAGCATTGGAACTCAGGTTTATTTGGGGATTCTTGAAGCTATCATGATTCATTGAATTACCCCTAGGGTTTAAAACAGTTTCAGGGATCCCTTGTGCAACTGCCCGATGAAAGCCCTCCAACTCGGCAAATGTGGAGGCGATATCTAGTAGGCCATCAAAAGGGTCTTCTTCAACATTTCCTTCAAGATAAGTAAGCCCCCTGGGTGGGTGTGTATTTGGAGAAGTGCTATTTACCGTATCATTACTTGCATCAGTAAACGAATTAGCAGACGCAGGCTCCTTGCCCTTTTCACTTCTTCTGCTATTCCCCATCATCAGATGACTCTACCAAAGATCCTAGAAGTGAGCACATCATAATCACTACATATCAACAAAAGCATTGACAAAGAAGGGGTGTGTGTGTATAATTGTGCGTGTAAATGGAATTCATCTCAAAAACCAATCAAACCCCAAAAACTCAACAAATACGTATCAATAACAGCAATCTTTTACGAATCACCAAATGATCATCATACAAATAATCCACCATTAAACCAAAGAACATAAACAGCGTGACAAAGAACAAAAAGCCCTAAAAACATTTTATGCCAAAACCCCCAAAACGATGAAAGTATGAACCCTCAAACAGTCAAACAGTCAAACAGTAACCGACTCACATGATTCTCTAGAAGTGAGCACAGCATACTCACTACACATTAACACAAGTATTGCCATATGTAAATGCCGTTTATCTCCAAAACCAATCAAACGCCCAATTAAGTCAATCACCCCCAAAACCTCAACAAACACGTATTAATGACAGCGATCAATCACGAACCACCAAATGATCAACATATAACATACACATAATCCACCACTAGACCAAAGAACATAAACATCTAGTGACAAGAAACCAAAACCCTAAGATTTTACAACAAAACCCCCCAAAACGCTGAAAGTATGAACCCTCAAACAGTCAAACACTAACCGACTCACATGATACCGATGAATGTGAACAAATTACCGCCATACTTAGCTTAAGAACCACGAAACCTAACAATCGACTGTTCATCAAACTCATCGCACAACAACACCAATCGCAATCAAAGAACCTACACATAACAACGATCAGCAACCAAACAAAACAATCTAAACAATGAACAGTCAACGATCGGAAGTACAGAACACAAAAACGATGAAATTCGAACAAATTATCATAAATCAACAGTCAATCGCACAAATTAACAGATGAATATACGATTATTAACATAATAAACTGAGTCAGATGTTCATACTACCGAGTGATGGTCCGAGTTGTTGATCGATAGAGAGAGAAATGGGGATGTGCTTTTTGGCGCTTAGGGCTGGATGAGGGTTTTAAAGGGTTCGGTGTGGGGACCGCATTCGGCTGACGTCATCTTACACGTGGCTTTGTTTGGGGCCCTGTGGTGACGTGGAGGGGTTTCTTGTTCGTGACAGCTGGCAGGGTGTAAGAAATGAAAGCACAAGTGTCTTGCGTTTGACTCGATGGCATGATGGTAATTTTGTATGGTGAGAAATGGTGTTTTTGAGAAATTTCGAATTTAGATAGCTAAATTTTAATATTTTGTTAATAATTTTTAGAAATACAACCATTGTTAATTAGATGGAGTTAAAAAAATGTTAACTGTAGATGATATGATTTAGGAATCTAGAAAAGAGTACGGCTCGTTTTAAATTATATTACATTACATGAGAAACACAAGCTCATAAACAGTAACCAGGGACACTTTTGTATTTCAAGATATATGTAGAGGTTATTTTGGTATTTTTGTTGGTTTCCATTTATGTCCTTTATCCCTTCATTTGCAGAGAGAGAGACGGCAGAGGGAAGGCGGAGAGTCCACCGCCATTTTACCATCACCACCGTTCTCAATCATCTTGCAGTCGTATTCCTTCTCAGCCGTTTGGCGGTGGCCTGGCGCCTCTCACGACCGGCGTGTGGCGGTGGTCTGCCAGGTCTCACGATCTCCGTGTGGCGGTGGCCTGGCCGCCATTGCTAGGTTTCAATATTTGGTCGAAAAAATGAGTAGAAACCAGTATGGCGGAAGGTCGTTTAACCCCTTGAAGCCGGAGCCCAATGTAGGTAGTCAATCGTGGCTAAGCTGCGAAAACCAAGATCTGAAGGTTGAGATGTAGATCTGAAGATGAAGACAAATGGGGATCTGGCGATGGAGACGCGGACCTGAAGATGAATCCGTCATCCACGTCTAATTAGAGAGAGTGCGGGAGAGAACCCGAGAGGAAGATGTAATATGTTCGGTGGTGATAGTGGTTAAAAATGATGGTGGTAATTGCTGAAGATGGCGGTGGCGACGGAAGCAGGTGGCGGTGGTAGTTGGATGTTAAGAGAGGGAGTAATACATCGAAATTTGAAAACACACGATTGACTTTTTCAACTGTTATGGATTTGAAAGAAAACAACAAATTCATTTTATTTTTTGTTGAAGACTTGAAGTAAAACTAGATACAAAATTTGATTTAAATAATTAAAATAATTGATAATATTATTGGTTGATAATAAGTTAGCTATTTCAAAAATTATATATGGATTTAATACTTTACAAAAGTAGAATAATTTTCTTTTATTACTATTATATTGTATTGTTGCTTTTTTGGTATATTCATTAAAATATTCGTATGTTTACTATACCACATCTTGCAAGGTTGGTGGCCTTTGCCACCGGCCATTGTACCTTCTTAATTTTTATTTTGACGTTTTGACCTTCTCAATTTTAAAAGCTTTAAAAATATTACTTTGGTCTTTTTAATTTTTGATAAAATGTTTTTATGTCTGTTTTTATAAATTTGGTTTTGAAACGAGTTGGGTTATATATAATAGGGTTAATGAATTTAAATACTCATAACTATTGAGAATTGGCCGCTGTCACCCCCAATTATCATTTTAGCGAATATAACTCCCAAGTAAATACTTTGGTGTCTGTATCACCCGATGTTTGTCAAAACCCTAACAAATGAGCTGATTTATTTTGGTAATTGTGTCAAATAAATCAGTTCAATGTGTCATTTACGTTCATTGTGTCATATATTTTATATAATTTGTTAGGGTTTTGACAAACGACGGATAATACAGACACCGAAGTGTTATTGGGAGTTATATTCACCAAAATGATACTTGGGGGTCGCAGCGGCCAATTCCCAATAGTTGGGAGTATTTAAATCCATTAACCCTATATAATATATTTTCATTCGACTAAACAAATTTGAGTTACTTTACGTTTCGACACAAAATTTCATTTGGAAACAAGTACGGGCGATTGTAGCCTGTACTTTATCACAGAGCAACGCTGGACGCCGTTATTTTATGTACATTTTTAGCTGATCTACATTTTGACATAATATTTTTTTCAAATATAATACGTTTTCATTCAATAGCATAAATTCAAATTATTTTATGTTTCAACGTAATTTTAGTTCGGAAACGACTTTGGTTGATTATTGTCTATACTTTATCATGTCGCATAATATGCCGCCGCAACGCGTGGCGGGGAGAATAACTAGTTTTATTTTAAAACTCGAGCTCGAGCTCGACATGTAAACTCAATATAGAGTCATTTGTTATTTATTAATTATTTGATGAGTTTTTCTATTGTATATGAATGATTATATACATCTTAATGTACATTATTTAGTTTTTATCATATTTATACATCATAATACTAACTAACAATTAAGCCCTCATGATGCGACGTATTTATGAACCACGTTACGTACGTTATGCCAGTGACATTAATGTA
Organism: Flaveria robusta; assembly: GCA_025506415.1. NCBI lineage: Eukaryota > Viridiplantae > Streptophyta > Magnoliopsida > Asterales > Asteraceae > Flaveria > Flaveria robusta. Next base: position 62,900 of record JACCIZ010000335.1, read on the forward strand.
GTTAAGTAAATAACATAAGCGTATGAAGTTGTAACGACTCGGTTCTGAAGATCAAAACACATGTAGAAAATAGTTATATAACATTACTAATATTTTCTGTTGGTATCAATTTTATTATTCACGATACCAAGATATTACCGTCAGTAGATACAACCTACGATACCTAGAATTATCATACTTGAAATACAACTTTATTTTTAACAAAGTTAATACTAGGACGTCACAAAAAAAAAACACAGCCACAAACAGTTTTAAAAAGAATTAACGAACGTAAGTTATTAAGAAAAAATCGATTTAGTAAAAATTTAATGCATTGAAATTTAAGGTATATTATGCACATTACGGGGAGTAAATTGAAACTTTATAGACATGAAGGGTTGAATTAAAAAAGGTAGCCAAAATTTTAAAATTAAGTGTAAGTATAATTATCTAATTATATGTCATATTATATAAATACATTGTATATACTTTAAAAACCAAACAACACACACTTAAAGTCTCATGTACAGCCTCATAAAGCATGAAGGGTTAACCGCCTTCTTCCTCCTACAAAACATAAGGGCGGCCTTTCTTTCACCGCCTTCTTCCTCCTTTGAGCTTCAAAATCACATATTTCACTCACCTTTCTCTGTAGATTCGCATTACTTACGGTGTTGATATTCTTAGTGAGTTGATTTGTATGTCGTATTATATAAATACATTATCCTATATTTATTACTCAGACGCTCGTGAACCTTGTCCAGCTTGGTGTATGAAGGTCGAATTTCTAATTTAAGCTTGAGCATATTTAACTTTGATTAGAAGTCATTTAAGGCTAGTTTGATTTGGGTTTTTGATGAGTCGATTTCGAATAACTTACGGATAGCTCAACTTGTTTACATCCCTATTAAAAACAAAACTGTAGATAAACAAACAAATCAAATTACAATTTTATTTCTACAATTTATATTGTTTTAGATGTTATACTGTTTTATACAACAAATGTTATGTCACGTGTGTAAGCGATGGGAACATGACTAAGTTTTAAATGCAATTCATGTCATGTCGACATTCAACAAATTCATTAGAAAATTAAATCAATAAATGATTAATGTAAACATGACGACATGTTAAGCCGTGAGAAAAACACGTAAACGCAAACAAAAAAGATGGGTTTTTGTGTGAGTAATAGCTCTCAATGCCTAAAACTCACACAAATACTAGGAAAAAGTCAAATAAAAAAACACGTTGTACAAATTGTTTATATGTTGTGTGTGCTGTTTTTACGTTTAGTAGTATGATCCTATTTTAAGTATATATTAAAGCGTCGTTATATTTACTTTGATTCAAATTCTTTAACGAATTTACGGAATATTGTTGTTTTTTTATACAAAGAAAGTTGTGCTTTTGATAGATTTTTGAGGAGGTTAATCTCGTATAATGTGAATATATTGCTAGTAATTATATTATAATATATATTAATATGCTTGGTCGGTGGGTGCAGTTTAATTTTATGTTCTTATGTATTAGTCACTAAAGTTTTATAGTTTACAATATAGACACCAGAGTATGACACATGGAGACGTGTAATCACGGTCTTTTCATTTGTACCTGTTGCGTACAACTCATCCATTTTGGTGCCACGATTTGTCCTCTCTTTTCTTTCTTTTGCCACCGCAGTTAACCCATCGTCGATTTCATTTGCATCAAGCTTTGCTGTGGATATCTTCGGTGTACCTGAAATCTTACGATCTCTCATCAATGAATGAATATGCTTACTGGTTCGGTGTCGGCATTTATTACTCCGGCGTTCAAGTCTGAGCTCATATCTCAGATCTCAAGCTTACATTAGTTATTTGATGAGTTTTTACATTAGCAGAGCAATTTGTTACATTATTGTTTGTAGTTTTTGATTATTGATTTTAATAGGTTTTAATGATTTAGTTCATGGAATCAAATACGCTTTTGGATCTCTTTTGCAATGATGTTTGTGTCAGACTTACATGAAACTTGATTCCGAGATGGATTAATCGTCTAGCTAGAACCGGTAATCGACCGATCTATTATTCGTAAATTACTTCTTAGAACAAATCAACAAATAGAGGGTTGGGATAAGGGCGGTGTGTTTTATTAGAACAAACATCTTCTTAAGTCGCTTGGTTAGTGTGATTTAAGACTATTTTTCCGATTTAAGACTATTTTTCCGATTGGAGGTCTGAATCGCACCAGTGACGTCTAATTCGGCTTTGGTTCCCCGCTACACAGGACACAGGTATGGTTTCTTGCATCCTCCTCCCCAACCTGGATAACAATAGGGTTTGATCGACTACTTGCTTATGTGTTATTTGAGGAGAAAGCGGAAAATATGAAACCAAGATCCAACAATCACCCATGTGCTAAAAGAGAGTCTCAAACAATGAGGTATGAAATTTCTCTCTGTGATTTCATTTTACCTAATTATCATCTTGATTGCGTCTTTGAGTCATTTGTTTTAGGTTCATATACCCATCTCCTTAAATGCACATGATATTGATATACATTTGATTCTTTGAATAAGAGTACTAATGATGTTAGATGCAACAACTATCATGGAGGCTGTTAAATCTTGATTTAAGGGTTTAGAACTCATTGGAAGAGGATCTTATGGTGATGTGTATGCAGGTTTAAATTTTGATACTGATTTGAAAGAATCATGAGATTTTGTTCTTAAAGTGATTATAACTTTTAATATTAATATATTTTGATTTAGTTTTTTATTCATTTGACTGAATGAGATGTGATTAGGTGTAAATACTATGATAATACACAATCCATTTGTTTGGTCTCATGATGATGTATAAAATATTTAAAGTCGTTTTAAATATTTGAAGACAAGCTTTAGTTTTCTTTTAGGTGTTTTACAATTGTGAGAGAGGGTTTGGGGATAGTTGGATGTGGTACTCATGCTTAAAGAGCTGCTCATCTGATTTCTAGATATCAATTCTTTGTCATTGTGTTATGTAATTGGGATTGAAGTTTTATGGGGTTATGTTAGCAGGGAAAATTATTCGCTGTAAGGTGACAATATTTACCCCACTCAGATTCCACGTGGGCCAAATGGGTTGATAAGAACATTGGCATCCGGAAACTAAAGTTATGAGTTATCTTTATAGGCAATTCAATTAATCAATTTAGGTATTTTTGATATTTTTTGAGTTCAAGTTTGTTCATTATCATAGATCATGATTAAATGAATGCATCAAAGATATAATATGGAACAATCGGTTAGACATTAACTCAAAATTCACGTGAAACCCAACATTTTACGTGTAAATCTTGATGACTACAGTATACATGGTATAATATGTACGTACATAAAATGGTGATGTTAGATTTATGATAAAATTCACTAAATTTTGCATTTAAAGTGTGCTGCCTTTGACTCAAATAGTCGAAGTCACTAAGCAATTAATTAGTTGTTTACTAATGATTCTCAGTCAATGCATTGAGCGTGGGGTTTTTTAGTTGCGGGTTCTTCATGATAGGGTCGGGGTGCGGTCCTAGCTAAAAAAGATAGATGGGCCGATGAAAATAACTCACATCATTATTTTGAATGTAATGTTAGTATTAATGCTTTTGAGTTTAAACCCGCCGCAACGCGCGGGTTATATTACTAGTTTTTAATAATAACACAGCTATTGTTAATTATATATTGATTTAAAAAAGTCACGAAGTAAATCATTCGAGTTAAGTACGAAGCCATAGCCACTAAAGTTCATATGTGTCTCGTTTTGAGTTTTATTTATAAAACTTGAGGTCGAGCATGACATACAAAGCTTTATTGGAAAACAATGTGTTAAAGTAACTATTATTTTGGTAATGGTGAAAATAAAGACGTTTGTTATAGATTTGCTTGATTAAAGATAATATATACTTTCATTGATTTATCTTGTAAGTTTAAATGAAATGATTAATTACTTTTTTGTTGTTATCAGCTTGCATGAAGAATTTTAAAAACCGACAAAGAATACAAATTGAAATGTAATCTCAACCATCATCAACTTTAAAATATAGTCAACACCACAAAGCAATATGATATGTTTGTGAAATTTGTAACGCAAAAGAATTAAAAGCATAACAATATAAAACTAAATGTACTAGCTTCCGAGGAATGGTGCCATTTTGATGAACTGGTCGACTTGTCGTAATCCTATTTAACTTACGTATCCAATGTAAGTTAGATATCATATCCATGAGTAATATGTGGTCATCATTACATTTTGTCTGATTTTAAAGATCGAGTAAAACATAAAATTTAAATATTTGATTGATTCAATTAAACTAAAATTAATCCAAATTGCCACTAGTAAAGGAAAACAAACAAAAATGAAAATACTATACAAGAAACAAATTATCACATTCAGATTTAGAATTAGTAGCATGATGTTTAACCTAAATTTACATATGAAGTTTGAAAAAGATATATAGATATAACTAGTTTTAAAGTTTGGTTTAAAAGATAATTTGCGAAATAGTATTAAATTCTCATAACTATGTATGCATGCAAATTACTTTTACATCGACTAAATCACAATCTTTTGATTGATGAGTTATTTTTTATAAACTTTAGATACACTAGTTGACTTCAAATAGTTATACTAGTCAAATAAAATTATAAGTGACAAGTGCACTTGCTAGTTCTCTTATGGCTTGGTTACTTGTTACACCGAATGCCATATGGGTTCGAGGCGGTGCATCTTCCGATGATAGTGGTGGATTTGGGTTAATCCGACTGTAAGTCGTCTGGCCTCGAGATGGACTATCTTGTGGTGACGGTGGTGGATTTGGGTTATCCCGACCATAAGTTATTTGGCCTTGAGATGGTCCATCTTTTGGTGACAGTTGTGGATTTGGGTTAACCCAACCATAAGTCGTCTGGCCATGAGATGGACCATCTTTTGGCGATGGTGGTGGATTTGGGTTAATCCAACCGTAAGTTGTCTGGCCTCGAGATGGACCATCTTTTGGTGACGGTGGTGATTTTGGGTTATCCCGACCATAAGTTGTCTGGCCTTGAGATGGTACATCTTTTGGTGAAGTGGTGAGTTTGGGTTAACCCAATCGTAAGTCGTCTGGCCACGAGATGGACCATCTTTTGGCGATGGTGGTGGATTTGGGTTAACCCAACCGTAAGTTGTCTGGCCTCGAGATGGACCATCTTTAGGTGATGGTGGTGGATTTGGTTTATTCCGACCATATGTTGTCTGGCCTTGAGATGGTCCATCTTTTGGTGATGGTGGTGGGTTTGAGTTAACCCAACCATAAGTCGTTTGGCCACGGGATGGACCATCTTTTGGTGATGGTGGTGGATTTGGGTGAACCCGACCATAAGTTGTCTGGCCTTGAGGTGGTCCATCTTTTGATGATTGTGGTGGATTTGGGTTAACCCAACCATAAGCCGTTTGGCCACGGGATGGACCATCTTTTGGCGATGGTGGTGGATTTGGGTGAACCCGACCGTAAGTCTGGCCTCGAGTTGGACCATCTTTTGGAGACGGTTGAGGATTTGGGCTAACCCAACCGTACGTCCTTTGAACGTCTGTAGATGACGGCTTCAGAGACGTCGATGATCGAAGCTCTTCACCTCTGGTCACCATTTGAATCACCTCAGCCATCTGAAATGGTGGTGATCTTTCATATATAGATGCATCTGCAAACAAAATCATAGATTAAATTTAAAAATTAAATAAAAAAATGATTAGATTATGATAGAAAATTAGGTTAATTATATATTAATATATATTAATGACCATGTAAATGACGAGCATAATAAGCTTCAAGAAAAGCAGATAGAGCTATGAAGAAGAAAGCAAACTTCATGGTCACCATTGATGTCTTCTGTAAGCTCATGCAACGAAAAGGCTAGTGCATCTATAATAATTTATATATCAACACTTCTATAAAAAATTAATTTGTTGCTAATTGGTTTGTTATAAAAACAATAAAATTTGTCATGCGTGTGTTACCATTCGTGAATCACGTTTTAAACAATAACGCACAAATATGATGTTACGAAAATTTAAAATATTTTCCTTTTGTTTTTCGGGTATTTTCAAATTCTTAGAAAACAATCAACTGCATAAAGTATGTTAGATATTTTAGTGTAATTGGATTGACTAACGACCAATTTCATCATAATATCCACCAAACAAGTCAGGAGGTGTGGGGAGTGCGCACTTGTTTGAGTTTTTATGATCTTTAAAATTGAAAACCTTATTCGGGGCGAAGCCCCTAAGCGATGAGGGTTCCAAGGGGGCAACGCCCCCTTGGCGGGGGTCCGGGGGCCCGGGGGCAGCGCCCCTAGGAGCGGGTCCAAGGGGCGGCAGCCTCTAGCGGGGTCCAAGGGGCAGAGCCCCTGGCTGGGATCGAGCTGAGATTTCACATGTGAAACTTTAGGGTAAAAACGTGTAATTTCGCATGAGAAAACTGCCTTCGGCAGTTTCCCCATCCCTGAAATATTCGATTTTGGAAAAGATTGGTCTATCTTCTTCTCGAATTCTCTTCTGGTTCAAGATCATAAACACACACGAATCATACTTCGATTTCTGAAACTTGAGTTTTATCCGATTGAATATTTGGTGTGAACCCCAAATAGTTTCAATCTGAAAACGAATTGCGACTCTCAAGTTTTCCAAGTTATTATTACGATTCTTCTACAAAGTATATAGTAAAATTATGTAAATAAGATTGTAAACGAGTCAACCTCTCCACAGACTGTGAAAAAAATAACTAATTCAAACATCGAGTACTTCATTTCTTTGATCCGGGTTCCATAAGATCTATACAGTTGTAGTACTCTTCTGGATCCATTTATACTTTGACTCCATATTATCAACAATGATAAAGTTGGATGTATTTCATTAATAATTCAAATGTACTTTGAGTCAAATTCCCTTGATATGTTATAATAAACATTTTTTGAAGATGACTTGTTTATTTTAAGATTTGAGTATTACATATTCACTAGAGACTTTATTACTTTGAAATTTTCTTAATATTTAAATCTTCATAATAGCACAAGAGTTATATAGTTTACATACACTTCAAATCTGTGTGTATATTGGCATGCGTTCATATCGAGGTGTGTTATTATGCGTTAACACACTCTTCGTTATTATAATATCATACTATCATCGACTGGGGCGGTTCCAAGGTTCGGGGAACGGGGTCCAGTGACCCCATTGATTTCTGAACGCGCAGTGTACCGTATAATACCAAAAAATCGTGTGAACCCATACTTTTTCAGACAGTGAACCCTCAAATATTATAAAGTTCAAAATATACTCAAGTTATTGTGCTAGATCAATGGTTAGGCGCGCGAATCTGCATCCCTTATTCCCTTAAGTCGCGTGTTCGACCCTTACAAGGGCCAAATATTTTTAAACCTCTTTTTAACAGGTAAAATTACATTTATACCCTTCACTTACATATTTTACCCTAATTCAAACCCTCCTCCCTCCCACTTCCGAAACGGCCGCTCGCCACTCTCCCTTAGGTCGCGACCAGCCTACTGCCTGCCTCTCACCGGCGACCACCATCCCCTCGGCCTCCGTCCTTACCGCCTCGGCGCCGCCGCCCGCTGGCTGCTCTCGATTCTCCACCATCGCACGCTTCACTGCTTCAGGCCTTCACGCTTCACGAATCACGGATTCACGGCCACTTTGCTTCACGACTTCACGAATCACGACTTCACTAGGTCACTTCTAATTTCATTGCTTATTTGATTTTTGCTTTGATTAGAAGTTTGGTTAATTGTGTTAATTTGGTTGATTTAAACCCTAGAAGGTTAGAATCTTGTTTAGGGATTTAGTTGATTCGGGGATTAATAATATGTAATGTATTGCAACTAGAATGTATTGATTTGAATTAATTTGGTTGATTTAAACCCTAGTCATATAGAAATCTAGAAACTAAAATGTAGTTCACTATATAATATTTACATTTTATATTTTGGGAACATGGATCGATACGTTGTGAAAAGAAAAACATCAAATGTTTCTTCTTCATCTAGTAATAGTAATCCAGCAAGAATTGATTTAGATGATCTTTCATGGGATCCTTCTGAACGAAAACCAATATCATCTTATCACCCTAATCAAAAATATGAAATTAGAAGAGCATACTTACTTAGAGGGCCATGTCAACCTATTGGGCACGAGTTTCCATAACGGGATTTTAGTGGAAAATCTAGACGATTTCGTCCCGAATGGTTTAAGCAATATGAAAACTGGGTAGAATATAGTGTGAAAACAGATAGAGCGTATTGTTTGTTTTGTTATTTGTTTAAGGAAATTGGTCAAAAAGATGCATTTGTGAATGAAGGTTTTAATGGTTGGGACAAAATTGAAAGGTTTATCAAACATATTGGTGATGTTAATAGTCTTCACAACAAAGCACGAAAAAAAGGTGAGGACTTGCTTAAACAAGAACAATACATACATGTTGTATTTAAAAAACAAAGTGATAAACAAAAGAAAGAATATAGAATCCGATTAAGTGCTTCTGTTCTTCTTGCAAAAGCATTATTGAACGGTGGGTTGTCTTTTCATGGTCATAATGAATCAGAGAATTCACTTTATAGAGGACACTTTATTGAGTTTTTAAAGTTGTTTGGTGCATTAAATGAAGAAATTGGTAAGGTTAACTTAGGAAATGCTCCGGGAAATAACCAAATGACATCTCCACTGATTCAAAAAGATATTTGTAATTATTTTGCACAAGAAGTATTGAAGCAGATTTTTGAAGAACTTGATGATGATGTGTTTGCTATATTAGTTGATGAGTCGAGAGATGTATCTAAAAAAGAACAAATGGCCGTGGTTTTGAGATTTGTTGATAAATTCAGAGTTATTAAAGAAAGATTTATTGGCCTTGTTCATGTCATGGAAACAACTTCGTTGTCTCTTAAGTCGGCTATTGATGAATTATTTGCTAGATACAAGTTAAGCTTGACTAAAGTTAGAGGCCAAGGATATGGTGGTGCTAGCAATATGTCCGGTGAGTTTAATGGTTTGAAATCATTAATTTTAAAAGAAAAGATTTCAGCTTACTTAGTACATTGTTTTGCCCACCAACTTCAATTAGTTGTTGTCGCCCTTGCAAACAAACATGTTGATATTTATAGATTTTTTGATGAAGTGTCAACTTTGGCAAATGTGGTTTGTGCATCTTGCAAACAAATAGATATGATTCGAGAGAGTCAAAGGGAAAGGGTGAAAGATCAAATTGGTCGTTTAGAATTTGAAAGTGGAAGTGGTAAGAATCAAGAAATCTCCCTTACCAAAGCCGGATACACACGTTGGAGTTCTCACCATAAGACGCTTGCTCGTTTGCTCGAATTGTATCCAAGTATTATTGAAGTGCTTGAACATATTGAAAATTCAGGTGTTGTTAATGCTAGCCAAAAACAAGCACGTGGAATTCAAATATATATGAAAACCTTTGATTTTGTGTATTATTTACACTTAATGAAACACATCTTGGGGGTTATTAGTATATTGTGTGTACCTTTTCAAAGAAAGAATCAAGACATATTGAATGCAATCGGAATGATTAAAGCGACAAAAGAAGAACTACAAACGTATAGACTTGATGGTTTTAATTCGCTTTTAGAAGATGTCACATCATTTTGTCAAAAACATGACATTGAGGTGATTAATATGGAAGAAGATTATATTGACCCGAAATATCGAAGAAAAAAGACTAACATCACCAATAGACATTATTACGAGTTTGATAACTTTAACATGGTTTTAGATGTGCAAATCTAAGAGCTTAACAACCGTTTTAGCGAGGTAACTACCGAATTGCTTACTTGTATGAGTTCTTTGAGCCCGTCTAACAATTTCAGTTACTTTGATATTCCAAAGTTACTAAGGTTGGCAGATATGTATCCATATGATTTTGATTATGAAGATAAAGACTAGCTTAAATATGAACTCGGGATATACATTAGAAGTATTAAAGAAGATACGAGGTTTGCCAACATTAATAATATATCTACTCTTGTAAAAAAATTGGTGGAAACAAGGAGGCATATTGATTATCCTTTGGCTTATCGTTTATTGAAATTATCACTTGTCTTATCCGTTGCAACGGCAAGTGTTGAGAGATGTTTTTCTTCAATGAAGCATGTGAAGACGGATTTGCGCAATCGTATGAGTGATGAATATATGAACGACTCGTATATTTGTTACATTGAAAAGGAGCTTTTTACAAAGGTGTCAATTGAAGATGTAATGGAACGGTTTCAAAAGATGAAGACACGCCGAGAACAACTATAAAATGTAAGTTTTATTTGATTTATTTTGATATTGTATTTTTGTTACATGTTCAATGTAATTTGGTTACATTCCGACCCGACCCGACCCAACCCGACAACCCAAAAATTTTATATTATTTTCTTACAAAACAAATCACCGAAAAATAGTGACTCTATTGGAAAAAAGTCCTGGTTCCGCCACTGATCATCGAAACCAAAATCTTTTATGATATGTTACGTTATTTAAATGCATGATGTAGATTTTTTTATCTCATTACATACCTGACTAATAGACTAGTGTAACACTAGTTATATTAAAATATTTGTAATGCATATACGTATGAACTTCTTAAGCAAGAATATCCTGAAGGCCAAATATTTGTTATGTATCTTTTACAACATTTTCAATGTTGGTTCTCACAAACGGATGCAAACGTATTTTTAAACTATCTAGTCTTTGACATTGTTAAAATTAAAAAAAAAATAAATATTACTCAACTGAAACAACATTTTCGAAAGTTTAATAAGTTGATATATGTAAACAATTAAACATAGTTGCTTCAATTTTTCCATAAATTATTATAATTCATATAAACTGATTTTATTGAAGTTTAATAAGTTAATACATTTATATTTATAAGTTACAAAAATTTCCAAAATTTGTTAAAAAATTAATTAACTGAGTTTCTTTTTCAATAGTTTAATTATAAATAAATTCTTATCTTAATAAGTTTAAACTTATACATGTTTTTATAATATATAAATATAAATATTAATATATTTATCATATCTATATCTATGATATAAGAAAAAAGGCAATTACATATATACCCTTATAAACCTTGTTAATTGCATATTTACCCAAATCAAAATCAAAATTACATATATCCCCTTCCTTAATCTATTTTATTTCATATTTATAATTTACCCAACTTAATACTAAAATTATATATAAACCCTTATTTAATAAAAATAATATTCAATTAACTTATTTTGACATGTTATTAAGAATAAATTATAGAATGACTATTTTACTCATGAATGTTTGTGCTTGTTTTTGTCATAATTTGTTAGTTCTGTAACAAATTATGAGTTTGATATTTGTATTGCATTTTATTATTGTCACTCTAAAAACTTGATAAAAAATATACTCAACATAAATGAATAAAATTATTAAAAAAACACAAAAAGGAAAAAAAGTTTAAGAAACAACTAAAACTCATTAGCAAAAGATGATTAAAAAACAGAAAAAAACTAAAAAAATATAAAAAGAAAAAAAACAAGCTAAAAATAGGTGAATATGAATTTAAAAATTTAAATTAATCAATCTATAATTTATGTTTAATAAAATAAATTAAAATAGGTAAATTTGAAATTTTTTTCATTAAGAAAGGGGATATATGCAATTTTGATTATGATTTGAGTAAATATGCAATTAAAAAGATTAAAGAAGAGAATATATGTAATTTTAGTTTTGAATTAAATAAATATACAATTAAATTATTTTACAATAACAAATATGCAATTGTCTCTAAAGAAAAATAAAAACGACTTTCAGGAGGGCCCCTTGTTAACCATCAATGCGGACACAAAAGTGACGCCACACCACCTCACAAACGGAGCCACATTGGAAAAGATATGTCTAAGGACGTATGACTAATTGACTACAAAATGGTGTTATTTATATATGTTATTTAAGATGAATTTCTACCATTGTGTTGAATAAATACATCATAACCTAACCACTACATGATTATAGCATATAATTTGGATGCTTTTGCGACAGTGTTATTATAGCATAAAATTTGGATGCTTTTGCGACAATGTTATGTATATACCTGTATATAATAAACTAGGTTAGTGACCCATTTTTATAAGGATAAAGATAAAATATTATATAAAAATATATGGATAATATGATTCAATTCACGTGTGTAATAAAGGATCTATTGCCAAGAGAAAAAAGATGTTCATAATATGATATAACTATATTTAATAGTTGTAATACGCAAAAGCAAACATGAAACATGTCATGAAATATCAAATTTTTATGACTCCACAAGATAATTAATCATTATTATCACATATTACACTAATTAGAAATACTTAATAGATAGATTTAAATACAACTCATAACTCGTTTTATAAAATATAAAGAAACAAAATATTAAATTGCCTTACTTTCTGGATCATCTCCTAACGTAACCTAACCGCTTGTTTGCTTTATGCTCGAATAAAATCAAAAAGTTTTAAGTCTTTAATAAATATACTTAAAATTGACATTAAAATTTGGTAAGTGAATATCTAGATAATTTATTGAAGGTAAAAACACGAAAAATATTTATAATTTTTGGTAAGTTTGATATGTTTTTAATATTAGTGAGATAGTAAAGATTGATATGATGATTAAGTGCGGCAGACCTATGTAAATCCTATGTGTACTATGTAAAATAAAAAGACATGTAGACAATAGTTATTTTTATTTAAGTTATAAATAAGTAAATAAGTGTCACTTGTTATATTTTTGGTTTTCTCATTACTTTTCTTGATTCTATTTTCCAACAAATGTATAAATTTGTTTTCCGCTTAGCTTTTTTAATTACAAAATAGTTACTACCGCCAATTATTACTGTAATTTATTTTTCATTTTCTCATTATTCACCTTTTCTTGGAATGCCAATTGTACACCCACTTCGAATAATATGTGTTATTTTAATTGGGTTCACAGATTCGTCTTTCAGTCGGGACCATACCCCAACCGCCTTAAAATGAAACCCACAACTAGAAAAACTCTCTGGCTTAGCCCAAAACATTTTCCCCCCCGATCAATACTCGAACCCTCGATCTCCTATTCGAGAAGTCATAGGACTACCATTAGGTCAGAAGGCTTCATGGTTTCTTCTTCTTCACCTGATATATAAAGTTCTCTATCGTTTGTTTTCTTAATTTCTAATTTTTTATTACTAAATAGTTAATATGTAATTAATAAAGTTATTTTATAATTTTTTCTTATAAAACTCTCCTTTAGTGCGTGTGTTTCTAACCCAATAAAAGCTATAAAGAAAATGGCATGTGGGTTTTTCTACAGAGGACATCAGCTACTTTAGTAGAGTATAAAATTACGCATTTGTTTACAATTGATGGAATTTAGATGGTGGAAGATGTTTACCGCAGGTCTTTATTAAAAAATCAGATCATATCACCACAATGATGGAGCATCATTCTATCAAAGGTGACACACCTTACTATGAGACAAGGAAGTCATAAACGCACTACAAATTAATTAACATAACTATCGTCCTTTCATCACATTATTATTAAATTTTTTCAAAATTTAATATGTCTTATATATTAATTTATATTTATTTCAGTAAATTTTGTGTTGGAATATTATGAAGAAATTTGTTTCTTTTAATGTATATATGTATGTGTGTGCTCATTTATTAACTTATATTGTTGCTTTAGGCTATTAAGGTGTGTTTTGATCTTGAAAATCACAGATAGTGTCACATGGGTTATTTTGTCCCGTTAAAGAGTGTATGTGCCCCTATTGATTTGCCCAATTAAAGTGTGTTTTGTTTTGATCATAAAAGATTACCAATAGTGTGGTTGTTTTGACTTGTTAAGGTGTGTTTTGATCTTAAAATATCACATATAGTGTGCACGAGTTACTTTGATCCGTTAAAATAAGTTAAATGAAGTTTTACTATGGTTAAGAAAGTAGGTTGAATTCTATATTGAAACCTCCATAAATGAGATTTCAAGGAATATCCTCAATGTTATGAATTCCATGAACCAAATGATATTATTGATGTAAGAAATAGGTTCATTTTATATTAAAAAATAGTAATTTCAACGATTCTTTCAGTAGCCAGTACAATACAGTTTACAAATACGACTAGAAAAATAAATATAAACAATATTTATGTATTAAACTTGATTCGAACATCCGTCTTTAGTATATACTCCAACGAGTCTTCATATAGTATTCTTGACATGAGTATTCATCGCTTTCGAATCTTCAACTATACCCCTTGACTGAGGATCGTGTTAGACATGAGTCTCTTAAAACAGATTTCACGTCTCTACTCAAGACAAAGCGACTGTCTCCCAGGGTACAACAGCCAAAGCAGTATGTACTGCTGGAGAGTGCCTCAGGCCCGAGAGATCACCTGGTAAAATATGTGTTATGATGTTATATGAAAAAGTTAAAGATTATGGTGTAGGAAAAAAAATTTATAGAGTGCTCATCTCTAAATTTCTATAAAACTTGTTGACACTAAAGAAAATAATTTTCTTATATACTCATGCTAAAGAATTCGCATTGATGTGAGTTTTATGATTCACAACCAAAACTTTCATTTATGAAATGTTTTATGAGACTAAATTAAAACTCTTATTTCATTCATAACATGTTTATTACCAATTATAAACCATAATAAACATTCATAATATTTATTAAAAGACTTGGTTAAAACATAAAACATCTATGTTAATCAATACATGGTTTTATTGGCATTATGCAACAAATTTCAACAATTTCCTACTATAATCACCCAAGTTTCACTTTCTTCATTTCGACCACGCAACTTCGAGCATCGATGTCTAATTCATCTTAGCTTCAGTTTGGACATGTTATAGTTCGTTACAAAACGAGAACTTAAACCAATAAATAAATAACTATTTATATAACAAATACATAAATATAATTATTTTGTGTCCAAAATTCCGACAAATGATTCCATAATTATGTATGTCAAAGCTTTAGTAACTTCGGTTTTCTTTCAAGAGTGCTAGTTTTCATTCAATGGAGAACTAAGTAAGATAAATGATAATATTAAGCATGTTAAATGAATAAAACATTGGTAGAAAATTACAAGAGATAAAAGGATGAATTTGCATTAAAAGCGGGTCGAAAATAAACATACCGTGTGATTTTACGTCCACCCATTGTACCATAGTTAGTCAAGGGTGCTACACCTCTTGTCTTATGTTGTACGTTAGCCAAAAAGGACAGAGACGGGGCATTGGATGTTGTACACTGCCTCTAGCGTAACATCCACCCAGGGATTTCAGCTGTTTTCGTATTTTGTTATGTACTTTTGATGTCATGTGTTATACTATCATTAACCATATTTAAAACTTGAATTTGTGTAGGAAAATTCACCTGCAATAGCCTGGGTGGAAGTCTGGAAGATATCGGACTTAGAATGAAACACCCAAAGTTTTTGGAACAGCACAAACAATATAATATCGTATGATGTTGGTTTCAAATTTTCAAATAAATGTGTGTCTTTTCTAGAGCTTCTAAACAACTTGATGTCTTGTTTTCAAATGTACTTGTGATCTTGATTATAACTTGATATTTTGTATAATCTAATATAATGAAGTTTTAATCTGGGATCAAATTCTATATTAATCAAATATTGTTTTTATAAAACATGAGGATGCTACGTTAAAATATAATGTTTTTTTTAATTTTGAATATACCCTTACGGTATTGTCATTACTACCTACATTATGACATAATTTTTTCAAAACTGGGTTATCAAGTATAATCTATTTTTACTTGTTTTCATTTATGTGTTCTAAACACTCATTTTTACAACAAAATAATGTTTCTTAAACTTTGAATACACCGTGACGACATATTATTTAAATACACGGTTCAATATAAAATTTATTATAATGATTTGTCAAAACAAATGGGCATAACCCATTAGCTAAAAAGAAAACCTTTTTTCTAGTATTTACTATCAAATTTTATCTTTCTTTACTTTTTTTTTCTATAGTGGAGATATTTGGCAGGATAAGTCCCTTATTGCAGCAAATAAATTGAAAGAAATAACTTTTATTCTATTATGAGATTATGCATGACATCTGTAAAAACTAGATGATTCAACAAGTATCGATGTTTTGCTTTGGCGTAGGTGTCTGTTAAATGTTGTTTGGGATAGTCTAGTAGTTGCTCCGTTTTCATTTTTGGTTGACGAAACGTGGAGCAAAGACTTAATGCCCGATCCGATTCCATTAAACTAGAAAAAAAAATATATCATAATATCACCGTACCATGAAAGTAGATACAATTATTAATAGACGGGTAAAAAGATAATATTGAAATCACTTTCGAATAAAATAATACACAGTTGAATCATAAAAAAACAAAATATTACAATCAACTGTCCAATCATTAAGAACCAAATATTTGATAAAATCTTGAGTCATGAACATATCACTAGACTTGTGTATTACAACCTATTCATGTCTACACAAATAGGTTAACATTACCGGGTTATAGATACTAAGTTGATATCTTATATATTACATAGTTTGAATAAATAACATATTAAATAGTTAGTAATAAAAAATTATTAATTATAAAATAATATTTTAAGATAAGATATGATTGAAAATTCTTTTTGTTTGTTTTCAAACAAATATAATAAATATTTTATTTCAAAACAAGCTGTTTTAAAAAATACATTATTATAACTTTAAATTTTAATTATTATGGTTCAAAAAATTATTTCTTACAAAATATCGATTCAAATATTTCATATTTTTGAAAGATTTTGATGTTTTAAAAAATTTTCTTATTTATAAAATTTTAATTTTCTTAGAAATTACATTTATAAAAAGAAATCTTTATTAATTTATTATAAAACAACTTTTAATCTTTAAAAAACTTAAATAATATTCTTCAATGTAATTATCTAATAGGAGTAAGAAGCAGAAAATTTTAAAATTAAAAGGTTTAAAACTTCACTAAGTGTGCATCTAAAATATTTTTTTATTATAATAAATAGATTTTGCTCCAATTATAATAAAATCAGGGTTGGTGCAACAATTTCGACGCTCAAGGCGAAGTAAAAACCATGGGCCCTTTTATCAAATGTGATATTCCTACTCTAATAAAAATGTACATAAAAAGGACACATGGCATTAACACAATTATCCTCACCAAGTTTCTCCCGACTCTCTCTCCTATTAAATAATTATATTAATTACTAATATTATTTAACTTTTTATATTAAAATAATTTGTAATAAATTAATAAAAAGATTTTTTAATGTTATTTCTAAATAAACAGTTTTTTATAAAATAAGAAAGTTTACTAAAACATCAAACTTTTTTTAAAATTACGAAATATTTAAAATTGGTGTTTTTTAAAAAGTAAAACTTTTATAAAATAATTAAAATTAGGAGTTATAATAAAAAAAGTTTTAATAAATGATATTTTTTAAAATGTTCTTTTAAAACAAAATATTTTATATTATTTATAATAAGAAAGATTTAAATCATATGTTATATTAAAATATCTTTTTATTATTAACAAATTTTAATTCTATATAATATTTTATTTTTTCGACCCATGTATTCTAAAACTAGTTATTATAATAAATAGACATTTTGTTAAGGGGTAAAAAACGAGTTCGTTAAGATAGCTCTTAACTATTATATATCTAGGTTAGTACCCCGTGTATTACACGGGCTGAATATATAAATTATTAAATAATTAGTAAAAAAATTTATGAATTATAAAATTATGCTTAAAGATAAAATATAATTATAATTACTTATAAATAGCTACTTTAAGTAAATAAACAATAATATATTTTTCTTAAACTTTTATTTTATAAAAATTATGGTTTGTAAATATTTTGTTTTAAGTAAAATGATTTTTTTTAAAAGTTCGTTGCTTTTTTGTTTTTAAAAGTGTGTTTTTAATTTAAAATACATAGATTTTCAATTTATTAAATTATACATTTTTTAATTTAAAAATAGTATGAGTAATATTATTAGTATTCAACATTAGTTTTAATAATAGAGAGAAATTAGAAAGTTATTATGATGAGGCTTACGATTGCGTTATGTATTATCTTATTTTTTCTTATTATAGATAGATTGATAGACAAACAGACAGATAGATATATAGACAGATAGGCTAGAAACTCATTTATTAAACGGATTATAGTTAGTAATAAATATAAGATTTACAGTACGATATTTTAATATAAGATATGAATTTTATATACGTAATAGTTCAAGAAAATAAAATAATTATATTATTTTTTTAACTCTCTTATCTAAATAATTTTATTTTTAAACATTCGTATTAAGATTCTTTTATAAAAGAATTTATTTTTATAAAAATCTTGTTTATTAAAAACTATGGTTTGTAATTATTCTGATTGTTTTATAAGATTGTTTTTAGAAAAGTTTATATTTTTTTATTTTTTGAAAAAAGGACGGATTTAAAATATTTTGTTTCAAAAGGTTTAGTGTTTTTGAAAATTTCATATTATATAAATTAAATTTATTATTAGTTCTATTTTAATTAAAAAATGTGATTTTTTATTTTTTTTAATAAAATCTAACTTTAAAAATATACATTGATTTTAAAAATTTAAATAAGAGAGAGAAATATTACAATTAATAAAATTAATCTTTAATAAGAGAGAGAAAACTAATTTTAATGTTTAAATTACTATAATAACCTTTTGAAGGGAAAAATAAGGTGATAATGTCTAGAAAAATAACAAGTGGCAAAAAGGTAGTTTAAGAGAATGACATGTGGTTTTAGAAAGCTTGCTTTATTAGAATATATATATATAGATATTAAAGAATCATGTCGGTTGCTATAGTATTTTTTTATTACCAAGTTTTATTTAGTTTAAATAATTAAACATAGGTAGCGTAAACATCTAGTGTGCTAGATGAGTTGGTTATGTCTTTGGCACTAAACCTTCCGCATGCGGGTTCGAAACCCACTGCAGTCTTAGTTTTTTTTTTTTTTATTCCTGCTTAATTTTATTACATATGATATTAGTTTATTAAATGTTTATTGAATTTAAATCTAACGGTTCCGTTTTGACACCTTCGCACTCAGACAATGTTTAAAAACTTTATAAAATTTTACTTTAATCCCTTGAGTTTTTAAAGTTTTGGTTTTTCATAGTATAATTTTTACTTTAGAAAATTAATTAACTTACTATGATTATTTTAATAAATGCTTTAAGATACTTTACGATTCAACATTTGTCCACGTTTTATGTAAATCCGTCCAGAACTAGGTCAAATGTAAAACGTTTTCATTCGACAGTATAAATTCGAGTTACTATACGTTTCAATATAAATTTAGTTTGGTAACGAGTTTCAACGGTTGTAATATATATTTTATTACGCCGCATACGGTGCAACTTCATGTGCTTTTTTTGTGTACGTTTTGAGTTGTCTACGTTTTAATATAATTTGTTTGAAAAAGACCAGGGTTAAGTATGATACATTTTTAAACGCTATAAATTCAAGTTACTTTACGTTTTAACATATATTTAGTTTGTAAACAAGTTAGGTCGATTGTTAGTCTATAATTTATCACGCGCGTATGATGCCGTTGCAACGCGCGGCGACGGGTAAAAGCCTAGTTCATATATATAAAAATTAGACTCAAAAGCTTTTTCTGTAAAAATAATATTAATCTATGATTGTATTTTATTAATACCAAAACAATAACGTAAACCAAAATATTAAACTATGTATATAACTTTTTTAAGTGGTGGCCCCGACAACTAAGTCCTAGACGCAAGCCTAAAATCCACAACATAAAGCCGCTCTGAATAACATTACTAGAAAATTACAAATTCGTCAATAGAAATATAAAATGAAACGTCTGTCGGGTAAATACTTATGAGGCGGTACCGAATAGTATGTCAAAAAGGCATGTCAATAATTTTGTTTTAAAAAATGAAGACCCGTCGGTGATGATGATGGTCCACGCAATAGTGGTTCCCGATGACAAATCTGTCAGAAACAAAAACTTAAAAAAAAAACTTATAAACAAGTTTTTTCATAAATGATTCCCGTTGGTGAAACGTCGAAGACCCATCCCATCGGTCATGATGATGATGACGACGATGAGAGCGATGACAATGACAACGAGGATGACAATCACGATCACGACGATGACAATGACAATGAGTTTTGGTAATTGGTTAGCTATGTATACAATTTTAAAAAGATTTATAAAAATAAAAATGATATATAAAAATAAAAGTGATAAAAAATGAAAGGAATTTAAAAGAGAAGATATAAGAAAATATAAAAAGAGCCTTGTCACTCATCCCCACGCCACTTTTTTAATCTCAAACAAGTGGAAAGAAGAACATAGTAAAGCTACTTCCGAATTAGTAAGTCTTTTAACTCCACTTAAAGTAAGTTTTGATCTATTAGGATTGGGTTGAGAAAACTTGAGTTGAAAGAGTTTCAAAACTCAATTTCAAATGATTTTGCAATTCATTCTGATAGTAATCTTGCCTTTGCAACGATTTCAGCTTCATCGATTTTCTGTTTTAATTCATTGCATAATTTACTGCTACATCAATTTGATCTTAACATGTCGAGTCAGCTTGACTTAAAACGTTGACAAAGTCAAGTCGGTTCGGTTTGGCCTGTTTAAACTTGAGCCAACTCGATTTTGGTTTGAATTTTTTTTTATTATCTATATGTGTATATATATTGTTTGAGTGGTGAATTTTTTTTTGTTTGTTTACTCCAGCACTTTGTTTAATAATAGTTATATAATTTCTAGTTTATACCCGAATTTTAGCCAACATATCTAATAATATGCCAAACAACCTGTGACATGAATCTCCATCGAAATAAATGAATGGAAAAGAAGAAAGGAAGCATATAAAATTTTGTTTTCTTTTTTTTTTTTTAATTTCATTGGAACTTTAGAACATGAAATTATTATTTATCTTTATTTTTCTCTCTATTAATTTTATTTTCTCAATCTCTTTTCTCTTCATTTCTTTATCTTGTTAATTTTTTTTATTTTTTTATTTTATTTTTTTATTTTTTATTTATTTTTTTTTTTTAACAACCATCCACTTTTATTACTAAAAATCTAGCTAGAACAATTAAAAAGAAACTTTAAACCAAGTACTCCAATTTAAATTTGACATTTTTACTCGATTTTTAATCCACAGAAAAAACACCAATTTGATCTCGTCAACATCTCTTCAACCCTCCTCACTTTGTTGTTGAAGGTCACATATTTTTTAAACAGAAAAACACCATAGAATACAAAGAAAAATAACATGTAATAAGTTTTTTTTCCTGTTGTTATGGATGACTTTTTTATGTATATTAAGAACATCATAACCGATATAGTTAAGTTTTTATGATCTTAAACACCAAATACTAGATTCCAACTTGACTTGCTAATTTGAGATATCATTTTAAAGTTTTAAATGTAATGATATTATAGTTTTTTTTTAATGCTCTTACACCAACGCAAGAGGCTATTCATCCAATATATTTTATTAAATATCACTATTAAAAAAAAAAAAAAAAAAAAAAAAAAAAAAAAAAAAAAACCTTTTGTAACTATCTATGCCCCACCCCCAACCACCATCGGCGACCATCGGAACCTCTCTCGTGATGATCCAAATCTCCGCAACCGTGAGTCTCTCTCTAAATCACTCATATTTCACTATTAATCGTTCAATGATACTCTTACAAATCTTATCTTACGATTACGATTAGATCTTCCATTTCTATCCTAATCATGCTCGTTATCGCCCAATGTTTCAATCGTTGATTCAATCATTGATTCGTTAGTTATCGGAGGGATTCTGTATGCGGATTTCGATTTTGTGATTTGAAGTATGCGTAGTTCCGTTGTTGCTTCGTCAACATGCAACGTGTGTAGTGCTTTTTAGATTTTATGTTATCCTCGAACGATTAATGTCGAGTGAGGCGTGATCTGATTAACCGTACTTCTCAATTCGTTTGTCGATTACTTTTCAGTTTTTTAGATGAAATCTGGATAATGAAGTTTACGAATGTGAGTGAAGTTTAAATGGATGAGTGTTTGAATGTGTGATGCTGCTTAATATGTGGTGTAAATCTTTGCATTTAAAGTGTGTTTAGTTTCGGATGCGTGTATACTTGAAAGGTGAGTTATATAACTTTTAGAACTTATAGGTTACTGGTTGTAATGTCTGATTACTGTGCAATGTGTATATTATCATATTATGAGTGTTAATTTCACAGGTTGATAGCTGAAAATGGGAATATACCTAAGCACACCCAAAACTGATAAATTCTCTGAGGATGGTGAGAATGAGAACCTGAGATATGGATTGTCATCTATGCAAGGGTGGCGTACGTCGATGGACGATGCTGTAAGTAGCTAAACTGGACTATGCTCTAGCTATTTGTGTGGTTGCTGCAGCTAAATTATGCATGATTATATTTGCTATATAAATTAGTCACAAACGGCATACAGGACTCGTTTCTTCAATACTCTGCTGTTAAATTATGGAGATGATATATTGTTTTATATAATTGTATTACAAACTGCATATAAAACTCATATAGTCATATTCGATTCTTATTT